>JAJOOS010008115.1:0-70849 GCA_029582725.1 Solanum chiquidenum | reverse complement strand
TAATGTAACAAGAAGTTTCTCAATAACTCTGCTATCAGGAAGCTTATTGCCCAACATTCTTACTTTGATCACAATGCTAAGAAGCCTATCTGAGTATTCTTTGACAGTTTCAGAATCTTTCGTTCTTTGTATCTCAAATTCTCTAATGAGATTCATAACTTTCATACCTTTGATTCGCTCATCTCCTTGGTATTCTTCTTTTAGAAAATCCCAGATTGCTTTTGCCGATTCCAACGTCATGATTCTAGAAAAAATTGTAGGTGAAAGTGCAGCATATAAGCAAGATTTCGCCTTGGATTTTCTTGTCTTCCTTTCCTTGTGAAGTTTGATCTGAGCCATTGTTGGATTGCCTGGTAAAACAGGAATTTCGTAATCCTCCTCTACTGCTTCCCAGAGATCACATGCCTCCATGTGAGTTTGCATCTTGATAGCCCATACCTAGTAGTTCTCTCCATCAAACACTGGTGGAGAAATAGTATAAGAACCAGAAGAGTGTTCTGAATCCATGTGTTCTGATGGCTTTTCAGGGCAACAGGTAGGGACTTTGTTGATGGTTCACTCAGACTGCACACTCACAAGTCACTCACAAGTCCCTTAAGAAGAGGGCTTTGATACCAATTTGTTGGTGTTAACAGCTAAAGAAATACATACGACAGAAGAAGAAAAAGAGATATCTTATTAAGCTGAAAGAAGAAATATTTAAATAGAAGGAACTCCTAACAATCTGCAGTAAAATAATGCAGTAACTGAAAAACAGAATCTTCCTATTAACTAGGCACTAAGTCTACCAACAACTCTACATGCCTAAAGACTAGGAAACTCACAACTGAAAGACTAAAACAAAAAATATCTATCTTCTGAAAACAGAAAGCACATCAGCAGCCATGTCATTATGCCAACTCAACATCAATTAACAGCTCATGAGGCAGATTTCAACAGTAAACAATCAATTACTAGTTACAAATTATAGCGGTCGGTAATAAACTTGACCTTTCTTAAAATAAAATAAAATTATAGCAGTTGGTAATGTCAAGCCATTAAGGATATGTTTTTGGAGCGACCAGTGAATGACAGCTCTATTATAATTGTGTGTAATCCACTGAGTAGTCAAAATGAACCATTACTAGGTCAGAGCCTCAGAGGGTTGCATTGTTGACAGCATGGTCGGTAAGCTCTTGGTGTACCAGCTGGTTTGTCTAGTACTAATATAAGAGTACCTGTTTACAGATAATGCATCATATATTCATTATCAAAAGTACAGTACTTATATATTGCTCAACAAATAATGCATCATTTATTCATGATCAAAAGTACAGTGGCCTTCACTCGCTAACTCCTAATGAAATCAAAACTTCAAAAATGAGAAATTTTCAAAGGCTATATATCAATATTTCAGTAAATTAAAGGAGCGCATTATATATTTTAAAATTCATCACTCGTTAAGTTCTAGTGAAATGAAATTTTACAGATGTGAGAACTCCGAATACTATATATCAAAACTGCAGTAAATTAAACTAGCACGTGAAGTAGTGTTGGCATATTCTGCGAAGTTTGGTTGAATTCATAGTTTGAAATCCATGCTTTATGTACTAGGATCCCTGGTGGTTTAGTGACACAATTTCTTAGATTGCAGTCAGACAAATTCTGTTGTATAGATGAGAACAATTTTGATATTATTAGATATGTGTTGTTTTACTCTTTTCCTTCCCTTTGATTGCTAACAATTTTTGTTTTGGTCTTCATATTCTCCTTTAAATTCTGACCCAAGCCCATGGAATATATTGCATGCCTTTGCCCAACATCCCTCATGAATTTATCTCTCGGACTATGGTATCATTGAACCCAAAAATGCGCATAACAAGTCAACTTGTACGGTTCCTTATAAAGCTCTTCATGCTTTTCTCCTTATCCGATGTAGGTTCGCTTTAAGGTGTCATGTGCACTTCCTTCGAAAGGAGTAGCAGGCTGAAACTTTAGGCACGTGAAGAAGGGGTGAGTGCACGTGACACTTTAGGCAAATCAACATCCGAATAGTTTAGGAAAGTGAAGACATGACACATTTCACATGGTACGCGTGTGTTTGGATCTGAGGAGCATGTTGGGCCAAAACAGACAATTCATGAGATGGGCTTGGATCATACATAAATCCTCCTATTTTGTTGCATGTGCAATTGTTATACATACATCTACACTAAACTTTGGTCTTCTCATTGCAGAATCGATATTATGCTGCCTTCTGGACAATGCGTAAGAAAACAAAGGCGACTTTGTAGTTAACCAACAAATAGTTTGCATCCCTGTGTTGTGGAATACCAATGAATTCACGTTGATTCACTTAGTCCTATTGAAGGCATGCATATTCAAGACTAGGAGGACAATTTTCATAAATCTATTATTTTTAGCGTGACAGATTTAAACAAGATTTTTTGTTTTCTTTGATCAATGTAATGGAGATTGCATGAATGACTATTCAAATTTAAAATTGTTACTTTTGTTGCAAGCATCCTAAAACTTGTGTATTGATAGAAGTTCTTCATATTGTTGATGAGAGGATACGTATTAATGTTAAATCAAAACAGACATTCATGACAGTTAGGTTGCAGCAAGCTGATACTTGTAGTGGCGACTGAACTAAAGCTACTATTGAGACTATTGTTGTGGATAATACTCATGTTGAGCGGCGATTAATATAAGCTATTAGAGTCTTTTAGCGGCAACCATACTTTTAGAGGCAGTTAATATTCTTATTAGTTGCGACTATTGTTGCAACTAATGATAACTTTTTAAAATGTATAATATATCTATTAGTTGTTGCTAAAGTTTACTTTTAGCGGCGGTTAATATTAGGGTGACTTTGTTGCCGCTATAATAGCTGCGGTTTAAATAACTATTCCTGGCAACTGATATGGCTTTTAGTGGTGACATTTGTTGCCACTAAACCATAATTTTGTCGGTTTATATAGTATGCTTATAACTTTTTGCGGCGATTAATTCGATTATCGGTGGCAACTTTATTGCCACAAAACCATTATTTTAGCAGCGGTTCATAATACTATTTGTGGCGACTATTATAAATACCTTTTAGCGGCGACTTTTGTTCCCACTAAATAGTACTTATTGTGGCGGTTATTAATACTATTCGTGGCGACTGTTATGCCTTTTAGCGGCGACCTTTATTGCCAGTAAAACATAATTTTTGCGGCGGTTAAATATACTATTTGTAGCGACTGTTATGCCTTTTAGCGGCGACTTTTATTGCCACTAAAACATAATTTTTGCGGCGGTTAATTATACTATTTGTAGCGACTTTTATACCTTTTAGCGGCGACTTCTGTTGCCACTAAAACATAATTTTTGCGGCAGTTAAATATACTATTTGTAGCGTCTTTTATACGTTTTAGCGGCGACTTCTGTTGCCAGTAAAACATAATTTTTGCGGCGGTTAATGATACTATTCATGGCGACTGTTATACCTTTTTAGTAGCGACTTTTGTTGCCGCTAAAGCTTACTTTTGCGGCAACTTTTGGCATTATTTTGAGCGACTTGTATACCTATTAGTGGCGGTTATATAACTATTAGCAGCAACTGTTGGAGCTACTAGTAGCAATATTTGTTGCCGCTAAAATATTTTTACCTGCGTTTTCTTAACCAATAATGGCGACTGATATACCTGTTGATGGCAACTTTTTACTTCTAAAACTTACTTTTAGCGTCGGTTAATACAACTATTGATGAGTAGAGTTGTTGCTAAAAACATAAGCAGCGACTTATATGCCTAATAGTGGCAACTTTAGCTGCCGTTAATGCAAGGTCACTAATGTATTCTTTGAGCGGCGGTTTATATAACTTAGCGTCAACTATAGTTGTTGCTACGACATACTTTTTAACTTTGTTGCTGCTAATACATACTTTTAAAGAGATGTCCCTGCTTATCCCCAATCCGTCTGAAATTTGAAGAGTCCCATAAAAACAATTGAATAACTTGGTGAAAACCAAGGTCTCTACAACATCATACCTTGTAGGACAAAAAGGATTTTAGCATTCTCTGGAGACTTTTGGCCACACTTTCACCCGTTCTCATTTTTTGTCATATCAAGAGAATTCAACTTTCATTATGACGTTGAATTTGCTTTTTCCTTAGCAAAGTAGTAATGATGATGAAAGAAAACTAGTAAAGTGAATAAACGGAGGATTCAACATCATAGGTAGCATTGCCCCCACTTCAGGGGTTCATGGGAGAAGCCACATTACATCTAAATTATCCCTTGAGATTTAGCTGAACACCAAGCAAAAGCTTAGCCTTAGCAAAAGACCGTTTTATTGAACATTGACGTAGCAAAGCGATGACCAATCTTTCACAAAAATATGTGAACTTATGGAGGTAGAAATATGATGCACTATAACTTTGAACTTAATCAATTTAATGAAAGGATACAGGAGCTATAGAAACCACTTGTGATCAATCTGCAAAAACATTTTCATAGAACTGTATACTGGCACTCTGCCGAACAACAACCAAAAAAATAACTTCCAGAAACGCATGAAATGCGTCAATTATGAGAAAATCTAACAATTTAAGAACACGTCTTTCAACTGGAAAGATACCTTGCATAAGTCAAAAATCAAGGGAGAATTTTTTTCCTTCGACGTGGGGTCTCTCTCTTGACAAACATCTTCTCAAACTCATCAAGGGGTCGACTGGAACCATCAGGTTGACTAACGAACTTCCAGCCACCACCATTCCCACGCTTGCCACGAGATCCTAGCATCTCAACAGTGAAATTCCAGCCATTTGAAGGGCGCCTCCGGCTATACTTGTGGCATTTCACTTTTTTCGCCATCTAAAACCAAAAGCAGAACCATGTAGCCCAGAGTTAGTAAAAACAGAATAACAGTACACACAACAGATCAAAATTTTATTTTGGTGCAACAATACATCAGATCATTATGGTACACTTATTGTTTCTTGGTTCCTAGACATGCTAACCTTCATCTTGTTGAAGTTCATCCTTTGGACGAACTCTTGATACAACATCTCATCTTCCTTCATTGATATTTCATAGTGCACCTCATCAGGATCCCTGGTAGTCCCATCCCAACCCTCGGGCATGACCTTGAAGTCGGGTTTATAAGGAAGAGTTGCAACATGGAATTCCCTGTCATGAGAATTGAAAAATCTGCAGAACAAGCAAGATTAGTATTTTCATAAATCATAACAGTTCTTCTAATGTTGTTAGCCATTTTCATAACAATTTCCAGGTGATCAGCACAAACATATTGCTAGACTAGAGAAAGCATGCATGTGCTTGCTTTCACGAAAATATCACTAAAAATAAAGATGCTTGTGTCCAAGGAAAGATGTGAGGCAAGCACCGCTGCATAATAGTTTGACAATGAAACCCTGACCACGTCCGTTAAACTTTGACTTCTTCCAAATTTATTTTAGCTTCCGACACATACATACTAGGTTAGTAGTAAACATTTTTTGTAGTGGCATAAACAACATTTAATCAGGTAATAATGTGAATTGTGTATATACAACCAGCAAATAAGGAACCAGGAACGGGAACAATCAAATCAGATAACTATTGTGAGTCTGTAGTGATTAGTGAAGAATCATTATGGGAAAACATAAAGCAGCACAAGGTTTTTCCAGTTCTACTTGAAGGTTTTTTCTTTAATCAGGTAAAGTTCAGGTCTACTATACTACCCCTATAAATGCTTGGAACTCCTCTTAGCAACATATTTCCAGACTATTTATCTCCCCATAAGCTAACTCTTCTCTATCCCCTACCTTGCAAGGAAGATTATCAGTCTCTACCCATCCATTCATGATATTCCTCCACACCCAAAAGACAACCTGATATCATTAGTTCTCCAACTCCTTCTAACACCCCCATACTTGTCTACTATCACCTCTCTCCATAAGGATTGGACCTCAATCCCATATCCCTACAACCATTTCCCCAACAAAGCTTTGTTAAAAACCCTCAGATCTTTTACTCCCAGTCCTCAACTCTTAGGAGTTGTCAGCGCCTCCCATCAGGGACTTGGTCAACTTAACCTAGGTGCTTTGGTAGGGTACTTGGTTTAATTTTTGGGTTTATGTCATAAACACACACATATATATATATATAAAAGTATGCAAATGATTTTCTATAACACGAGATATCTTATGAATAAAACATTAGATGTTTATAAAGAACTAAATTTTATTAGTTTTGGTACAATAACTTTAATTAATCAAGATATATACCTTATATGTTGTAATATACATTTATTGGTCGTATCACAACACTCGGATCCATACCTCCGGAGTTCAAGCAACATAGGTAAATATTGCTTTGGATTGTCTTCCAACCTACATGATGTCTCTTGTCCCCATCTCAACTTGTATTAAAAAAGGAATAACAGTTTTGAGAAACAATTTTCTTTGGGAGGGCAGCTCACAAAGAAAGAAACTATACTTTGGTTAGATGGCCCGCAGTTTTGAGATGTAAAAACCTCAAGCTGCACACTAAAAGCCTCCTAGGCAAATGGATTTGGAGATTAAATGATATTCATGAAGCTATAAAATATGGAAAGAAGAATTCTGGTATCCTAAACCTGCTATGAGGCCTAGCAGAGTGGCTGCGTGGAAGAACTCTTGCAAATACCGGGATGAGTTTAATGAGAATATTGAACTAAAGGTGGGGAATGGGAAGAACATCAAATTTTGGTTAGATAGATGGCTGGATATAGGGATTCTGAAAGAAGTGTTCCCTGTTTTATACAATATAATTCTGGAGTAGATGCACCTATTGCAGATTGTTTCATGCACAAGTGTGGATGGCCAGCAGTAGTGGTGTATTCATGTTAAAAGCTATTGCAATCTACTGCAAAAACAAACAGGACAATGGGAGGCTCAACGTCCATGGAAAATGTTTTGGAGAATAAAAGCACCCGAAAAAAGTCCAGCTTTGGATAAACAGCAGAAAAAGAAGCATGCTTAACTCAAGATGTATCACAGAGAGGGGCTTCTATCTCTGCAACAGATGCTTTCTATGTGAAGATTCACCAGAAAATAAATTAGCATCTCTTTTTGCATTGCAACTTCTTCAAAAATTTGGACTCTTCTTTTAATTATATTTGGAGTTAGCTAGGTGACGCCTCAAATGTGAAGCGCCTACTCAATTGTTAGCGGGGACAGAAAGTTAATAGAAGACTAAAGTCAACTTGGAAGACTATCCCACTTGGCATCATGTGGACTATTTGGAGGAAAGAAAAAATAAATGTTTTGGAAAGGGAAAAACCACATGCTTCTTTTCTAAAGTACAAATGTATACAAAACTTATACTAATGATATAGGAGCAATACAATGGAAAATCCCAGCATTTCTTTTGGATTTTGTGGAAAGCCTTGATGTTGTTACTGTTGATATGCTCATGTTTTCAACTTTTATACTTTTGTGGTACCCTTTTGGTAATAAACATTAACAAAGTACCATTTTCAATAAATAATAATAGGAACATCAAACTTGGACAAAGTTGTAAGTACCAACATAATCTCAAAGGATTTTAAAGGAAATGACTTCAGAATCTAATTCACTTACTCTGGGCATGTATCAAGCAAGAGCTCAACCGAGTCATCCAATGGACGCCCAAGTTTCTTCTCTTCCTCCTCCTCAAGTTCCTTCAGCCATAGAATTGCATGAACCCTCTGCCTCATGATCCTGTAATCTTTTGCTAAGCGCTCAACTGTATACAACTCTGGATTCTCTTTATGCTTCTTGTACATTTCTGTCTTCTCTGAATCCTTCAAATAAGACCCCCTTGCACCTGGCTCCATTACCTGCTCCAATAACACCAAACTTTGGTAATCCATCATAGTTGGAAAGGATACTACCACTTCATACCCTTATTTGTTCATCGAGTTCTTAGTGTTTTACCAGAAACAATTCCGAATAACCAAAAAGAAAGTTACTCTCTCCCAATCCCATTTTATATGCTAGTGAAAAGAAATTCTTTAAGACTACGAAAGACTACAGCAAGAAAGTTTGGTTTGCAATATTAAAACATATGTTATTTCTCAAAAAGTAAAACTTTATCTTCAAAAGAACTTCAAATTAGCCCAAAAATAAAACTTAAACAATCTAACCCTTGTACATTGAACCACAATGAATCTTGGGAACAAAGCAAGTACAGTACATTATCTCTAATCAATCTTAGACCATACATGCTTACAGAATTATCAAAATTCTGGTTCATAACCAGAAAGGTTCACATTACTTCTTATGGTGGCTGGGCTTCAGACAGGAGGATGTATTGTGGTGGTTGGGCAATAACAGTGGCGCTTTCAAGGTTAATGCAATTTACAGAATGATGAACCACCCCAATCTACAATTAAACAGCTGGCCTAGGAAGCTCATTTGGAAAACAAAAATACTATATAAGTAGCTTGCTTTCTGTGTGGCTACTAGCAATACGGCAGAGATTGTTATTCATCTATCCCTACATTGCAAGACCACAACACAACTTTGGATAATATTCTTAAATATCAAAGGCATTTCATGGATAGAGCCTGGAAAGGTTTCAGAAGCACTTAAGAGAGAATTGCGAGGAGACAGGTCTACCGGCAAAAGACAGAAGTAGATGGAGAATTGTTCCTGCCTGCATCTGGTTGACAATTTGGAAGGAGGGGAACTCTAGATGTTTTGAGAATGTAGAGAATAGATTGCAGAGTATCAAGTTGAATAGTACCTTGATCCTGTGTTTTTGGTTTAACCAGTTAAACTCAAAGGATAAAGACCTTACTTGAACAGGATGTGTTCTATAGGCTTGTACCATTGTATCCTTGAGTTCTATAGAGACAGTAAACCAAGTTTAGTGGATGAACTGTGGCCATGATACTAGAGCATGATTAACAGCCTCCTTGTGCGAGGCAGTTTCCGAAGACCCTTGGCTCAAAAAAAGTGTTTTCTTAACACCAGTTTGGAAAAATATGAGAGTGAAGAAGCAACGGTGAAAATACTGAGGAAATGAGAGTATATTCAAAATATGTAGGATAATCAAAGATAATACGAATAATACCGGTAGTACTGATAATAAGGAGAAGGGGGAGCAAAAAAATTTACATTTCAATCAATCAGTTTATCTTTGAAGGTTCACCCAAAACAAAAAGGATGGCTCAACTCCCACCAACTTATTTTAGTAAGCATGTACCAAGTGCAAGTTTCTTTCGAAGGTCTTCAATGATTTGAGAGTCATAATCTGAATTAACTAATAAAGCTAGGCTATAAATCATACATTTCAATGAATTAGTTTATCTTTGACGGTTCACCCAAAATAAAAAGGATGGCTCGACTCCCACTTTTGGAGTGACTAGTTGATTTATAAAGTAGAACATATATGTTTCATTCAAGCTGTAAAGTAGAAAAATAGCAAAATATGCAGTACATTGAAAATTAATTAGTAGGTACAGAAGACCTTAAAATCATACTATGAATATCCAAATTAGAATTCTTAACATATCTTAATTTCGAATAGAAAGTTCTTAAGGGAAAATGGGAAGCACATAAAGTTCCAAATAGTAATTGACAGGAACGAGAAGAAGATTGGACCTATGTTTAGAATGAAACGGAAGGGGAGAACACACTCAAAAATTGAGGATCATATTATTTGAACTTCTGAGGAGTCAAAGAGATTAGTGTCTACTGCAAATAAGTGACATTAATCTTCATATAGAATCCCTTAGGTGTATAAAATGACCATTCTAGCAAAAAAGATAATGCTCTCTGGCACATTCTTGAGGCAGTTCTCTCTCCTCCCTCCTAGGTGGGAGAACCCTCTCTCCTCTGACACCCTTCCGCCAAAATTCCTTCCACACATCTATTACTTCCGTTAATCACCTCCTGTGATTATTCTTCTTTTCTTTCTACTCTCTTTCTTAGACAGGCCATGGGGGGAAATAGGATTTATATTAATGCTGGTTTCAAGTCTTTTGATATTACCAAATGGAATGATGAAGGCTCTGTTTGGTACGAGTGGGTGGACAGAAGTCGAAGAATGATGAGAAGAACTACCGTGTTCAGTAAGGTGATGGAATGCATTGGTTTCCTGCTAAGAGAAGCTTCCACTGATCAGAAGAAAGTCACAAGGAGATGGAGATATAATGAAAGAAAAGATGGCAAAGGAGGTTACCACCCCTTATGGTGTTAACTTATGGAAATCCATTAGAAAACTTTGCAATGAATTCAAACCAAAAACCAAGATCAAAGTGGTAAATGGCATAAAACTAGATTCTGGAAGGATGATTGGCATGTTGAAGGAAATATGGACTCCTTTCCCTGACATCCAAAATTTAGTTCTTCAGCAACAAAGTACTATAGCTGACTTATGGACTCCTCAAGGGTGGAGATTTGTATTTAGAAGATGCCTCAATGACTGGGAAATTCCAAGAGTAATAGAATTTTCTGGAAGCATTGATCAGTTTAGTGCCCTGGAAACAGATTGCAATGGTTGGGAAACAGTAAAGGAATTTTTAAAGTAGGTGCAGCATACAGAAAGTTGAACCATCAAAATTTGCAGTTACTCAAGTGGCCCTGGAGACATATATGGAAATCCAAGATCCCCTACAATACAAGGTGTGTCTGGCTTTGTGTGGTTACTGCCTAAAGAAGCAGTATTGACACATGAGAATTTAATGAAGAGGGGAATTACAATTTTGCTCTATATGTTTTTTTTTGTGGGAAAATTGCAGAAATGGTCAATCATTTGTTCATCCAATGAGAAGTCACTGGCCAGTTGCGGAATTTGTTCCTGAGACTTAAAAACATCGCTCGATCCATGCCTCAGAGAATTTCAGAGGTTCTATATAGCTGGGAAGAAGCAGGGACACAAGCAAAAAACAGAAGTAACTAGAGAACTATCCCTGCCACTATTTGGTGGACAATATGTAAAGAGAGGAACTTTAGAGTTTTTGAGAATAGGGAAATTAGTATGCAACAAGTCAAACTGAATTGCATTTTGACTGTGTTTTTTGGTGTAATCAAATTTACTCTAACGATATTGTCTCTATCATTGATGTCTTAGACTCATTATAGGGATAGGTCGGTATTATTAGAGTTCCCTATGTAAATACGGTTTCAGTACAACCTATGTATTGTTCTACAGAAATAGAAACAATCACGAATCACCATTTTCAAGAAAAAAAAGACCAGTCTAGCAATGTACCCAGTGTATTAGTCGAGGGGCAAGCAATGCCACGTGCTAGTTAAGACTTCCAATGGCAGCCTAAACTTCTTGTATTAGTCTATAGAGTTAAGTCAGGAAATTATTAACATATGCTACAGTACATAGAGACCAAAGACAATGTGATATAGTTTTGATGCACCCACGTACACACATCCACGATTTCCTTGCTATTATAGTTCTTTCAGAGGAATAAAATTGATAATACTATTAAACATACCGCTTTCCTATCCAGCCTAGGCAATGAACCAATAAATATTAAGTAACAGAAAATACAAGTACAACTTAGATTAGCATTGGCACCCCAAGAAGTAGAAACACCTAACAAAGACTCATCAGAAGATTCAAATCAATAGATGTACACAATCAAAATTTTGGGAAGGCACAAAGGAATCGTCAGATATATCCTTCGCAGTACCATATCTCGATTTCTCAATATCATTCTAGTAAACCATAATCTATAAATTCTAATCAGAGTGTACACTATACATTACTCATACTAACATTGTAGTTTCTAACTAAAACTACAAACAATTAAATCCCAAAACACAAAAGCATTACAGGAAGAAGTATTTAGCCTAATAGATGTTTGCACTACTAACTCAGTTAAGAGCTCATTATCATGAAATTGTCTACCCTAAGCATGAGTTAATAAGCAGTAAAAAGGCATTACACTGCAATGTATATTAGTTAAATAAGCAGATAAGTCAGTTTAATTTGTATCACCTGCTTCATCAAAACGCTCATATCCTTCATCCTCTCATCCCATCCATCAACAAAAGCTTTCCCTTTTCGATTCTCAGCATGAAGCTCCTTAATTTTATCCGTTTCTTCATCAGTCCATCTAGCTGAACTGAACCCATCAGACGACGGAGCAGATCGTGCATTGGGTTCCGAACCCATTTGTCGGCCCACAACTTCTCCATCAAAATGCTCCTTGGTTAACCCAGTAGACCATGAATTTGAACCCTCATCCCAACCCAAATCTTGTGTAGAACCAGTACCACCGAAATTTGCATTCCAATCATTTCCAGTAGAAAAGGGCTTCACAAAATTGAAGTTTTTCAAGGATATACTAACTGGGTTTTGCGAGAATTTTGTTAAGATTCGTTGAAAAGCTCGCATTTCTGAAAGTTTCAGTAACAGCGAAGGAGGAGTTTGAACCCTATTAAAACCCTAATGATGAACTCAGCTATGGTAGAATTAACAAGTGCGCAAAAGAAAGGGACAAGTAAGAAAATAAAATTGTAGTATAAAATAATAATACGAGAATTTACATGACATAATTGAAATTTTGATAAATCATACTATAATTATTAGTATTAGTTTCATAATTAGAATTTGGAGATTGAAATATATTTAAAATATCTAAATGATATATAAAGAAATTTCAATTAAAGAAAAACTTATACGTATAATACATCGTCATCTGTATAAAGCATTTATCTACAGGTTTTTCACTTTTCATTCATTGAACATTAACTTGGCTTCAGCGGCCAACTATGCCCTTCAACTTTGAGTAGACACTTAAACTTGTATAAAATTGAATAAGTAGACACACGTGTCCTACGTGGAATAATACATGTAGGACGCCACGTAGAACACAAAATTTCCATGTAGGATGCCATGTAGGATGTATGTGTCTATTTGTTCAATTTTATACAAGTTTAAGTGTCTACTTGTGCACATCCAAAGTTAAAGGTCATAGTTGCCGACTGACGTCAAGTTAAGAGTCATGTTTATGTATTATGTCTATTTTTTTTATAAACAAAGCATTGCCCCACTTTTATTTTATTTTATTTATTTATACTAATAAAACTAATTATTATAACAATTAAAATAGAAAAACAAATTTCTTAGCACTCATTTGACGTTTGTTTCATAAACTTATCCATTGTTGTAATATTTTGACTAAGGAAATCTCTTAAGTAGCAAAATTATGATCAATCAATAGAACATTCTTTTCAATTTTGACCAAAAAAAAAAGATAAGAATATTTTTATCTAGAAGGATTCAACATGGTGTGAATTTTTCAAAGATATTTGATGCAAAATGTAGTTTGTTCTCCTTTCATTTTTCTTAGATTGACATTTAATTTATTGATAAGTAGTAATCAATAAGCTAATTAATTTTTCTCACTCTGAAATATATTCTTAAAATAATATCGTTTTGTATATTAAAGTAAGTCTAACTCTATACACAATGTAACATGATGAAATTTGTGAACTATTTATCTTGTGAGAACAAAATTTTGGTTCGCCTTTTAATTGTATCTATTTTAAAGTAAGTCCCTTAAAATCTTGCATATTTCTTCCTTAAAAAGATGACCTTTTCAAATAAGTTAATCTTCGATTTTATGCATTCATTCATCTTGTGCAAAGTTCGTGTTATAAAGTATGTCTTTTTTTCTTCTCTTTTTAGAGATTCTTTATTCTGAGACTGAATTTAACCACAGAAACATGATCAATGAGAATTCATATAGCCGACCAACCTCAATCGAAGGCATTGTTACAAAAAAAAAAGCCAAGTATAATTTTTTTTTAGATAAACTGTAATAACAAGGACATAGAGCATATCAATTGTAAAATCATGTAATAATGTATGTAAATCTAGAAGGCTCATTTTTGGTCCCTATTGCACATGGATCTCAACAACTTGAGCAACATTCTAGCCTTATTTTTGGTCCTTTCACTACATTGGCTTTGAAGTAGTAACAACAACTTAGTCAAAATCCCACAACAAATAGCATCTTCCCTAGCATTCATGAAATCTTGACACAAAATGATTAAACAATTCATTGCACTTTCACTTGCTTCATTATCTGATGAAACTCTAAATACCATCTTCACAATTTCACTAACACCATTTGGATGATCCAAAACATCCTCTTTTGCACTTTCTACAACTAGCAATGTCTCAATTGTTTTCATTGCCATAACAAGTCCAAATAAGCTTCTATATTCACACTTTGGAGCATTCACAATGTATGTTATCAATGCCTTAACTGCATTTTCTTTTGTTATAACTTCGCGATTCTGTTCAACAGAAGATAATGCTGAAAGAGCCTTGATTGATTCTTCATAACCATCTAGTTTGTTCTCAATAAGATGAACAAGTTCTTGAACAAGAATCTTGGATTTACCAAACATAACTAAAAGTTCCTTTGATTGCAAGGATGATGAAATTGCCACTATGTAATGACACAAGCTTTTCTTGATCATAAAACTCCCTTTCTTGAACAGAATCAAGAAGTTTGTAAACTTTGATTCATCTTGTTTAAGCATGTTGAGTGTTCCCAAGTCACTAAATGGCAACAACTTCAATCCACAAACTAATGCTTTCTCCACAAACATGATATTTCCTTCAAAGTTCAAACTTTCATCTGCATTTTCCAAGGCTAATTCAAGAATCATTTGGAAGAAATCTAGTTGAATCAGGGGACAGTTTTCGAAAGGCAGATCTTTTGATAAAGCAAGGACTTTCTCTAATGCTTCAACTTTTGCTTCCAATGTAGACTCCTTTGACTGAAGATTGTGTTTAAGAACAACAAATGAATCATCAACTGTTTGAAAGTAATCAAGATCATAACCATGACTACAGTTTATTTGAAGCCATCGATCGATCAAATGGCGAAGAGTGGTGTTTGGTACAATACTAGAGTCATGAAGCTTCTGCATTGTAACAGGACAAGTTGAATTCCCACAAGATAACCATTTCTCAATACTGGATCTATCATATGTTTGGCCTGTGCATAAAGTAACAGGATCTTTAAACAAATCTAAACTTATTGGACACCTAAACAAGATAGGAATTCCAATTTCAGGCTCCTTCATTGGAATCAACTATATACTTATAGGATTCAAGTAAAAATGAAATCTTTGAAGTGGGATTTTAGTTTATCTCCAAAGGGTGTGTGTATACATGACAAGAAAGTTGAAACATTGAGTTTTCACTAGTTGAAAGAACAAGCCAAGAAGGATCAAAACTTTTCTTGAACATGTGAGATTATAAGACCAATAATCTTCATATATAAACTAGTACAATATGTGATATGTCTAGTCTATTTGTAGATTCAAAGGGTGTGTGTAGAAATGACAAAAAGAGTTGGAACATTGAGTTTTCACTAGTTGAAAGGATAAGCTAATTAGCAAAGAAAGATGAAAACTTTTCTTGAACATGTGAGATTAGAAGATCAATCTTTATAAACTAGTAGAATATGTATGGTCTATTTGTAGATTGAAGAAAGTTGAAAAAATTAATAGTGGAAGAGTAGGCCAAAAGATTATGAGTTTTGAAGTGGAACAAAGCACATGAAATGAGGAGTAATAGGCCAAAAGTGAGTGGGAAAAATGATAAGAGAACAAAGAGATACAAAACACAAGAGTTGGCCAAAAAAAGAGTAGGCCTTATCTAAGTAAAATAAAATAAAATAAAATAAAATAAAGAAAGATTGGTAGATTGCAACTAATAGTAGTATAGAATAATTTTTAGTAATAGAGAGTGAGTAGGACCATTTGTTTTCTTTTCTTTTTTGATAAATAGATCAACACTACAGTCAAACTGACCCACTCACTCAATCAAAAGTTCATGTCTTTGAACTTTGAATCCCCTCAAATTATACTTGTTTGAATATGAAAGATGTGACACCTCCTTTACCACAAAACAAAAAGTATTAATTTTTTATATATATAAAAAAGAATAAACAAAAGGCATCTCTTTGTCTGCATACTCATGGATTATTATTTGATCATTCAATATCTAAAGCTTAATTCCATTAATTTTAACTTGCGTATGGTATAAATCCATCAAAAAAGAAATATAATTTTCTCTTGAAAGTCTCCCGTACCATTAAAAATATCCATATACTTCTTATATATCTTTCTTTTCTTTTCAATTATACTAAACTAATGTATGATCGTATTCATGTAACTAAAATACTATGTAAATTTATCGACTGCTTACATGAATTTAATTAATTTGTTGTTCTAGAATATTTTGGGCAAGTGTAGTTCTCTTCTTACTGGTTGGGTATAGAAGAATTAAAAAAGCTACTATTAATGAATGCAAAAACGTATAAGATTTTAACTTTGACATTCATGTATCAAAATTAAAATTGAATGTATCCATAATTAATTAATAGGAATAAACAAGAAGTAATTATGTTATGATAAATAACTACCCTATTTCAGTATATTTTTGACTGGCCAAACAAGGCATATTGTTTTTTCCCTTAGTCAAAATGCAACAACTCCAGCTAATATTGTCCCCTTTATTTTTATATATTTGGCATAATATAAAGTGAGTGGAGTACATGATTCTATTAATTAGTCAAATACAAAACATGTGCATATCCTATGATCTCATCTCTCAATCTCTTGTTTTTTTTAGTTAAGTACATAAACTCCTAATCACATATACAGATTCATGATTTGGACTTTTAGTAAAAATTTACATTTTTTTATATATCATAATAATATTTTAATTTTAAATAAGTAAGATCGATTATATAAATCTTCACTTTTTCATTTAACATCGCTTCATATCGATCATTATGTAAATAATTTTTTTTTTATTTTTATTAGAAGTTACCTAACAAGTCTAAAACTTATTCTCAACTAGCAGGTTATATCAATTTTTTTCTTCCTTTGTATCTTATCTTTAGCTATATATATACCAAGAATGTGTATGTAGGTACTTTAAACAATTTCATTTTATGTGATTTTAGGTCTATATGATCTTCTAATTTTAACCTTTTTATTTATCAGAATTTCACATTTACGATTCAAAATATTTTTTAAGTCGACGCAAAACATATTCAAACCATCTCAAATAATCTTCTCATATTTTATCCTCAGTGTCTGCTACTAGCACTTTCTAGTGTATTATTTTTTTTGTCATCCATATATATACGACCTTAGCTAAAAAGCAACACCATATCATCAATGCACAACACATATATAAAGAAGGGAAAAATAAGAATACGTACGATAGACAATAAAGGACAAAAGTCAAATATATATAAAAGAATTAAGAAAAGAAATGCACTAGTATATTTAACATTTAGAGAAATTTTGTGTGTTTTGAGTACAAATTTGTCTGCCACTTAAAATGTTTCAAATTCAACTTATAAAATTAGATAAAGTAAAGTTAATTATAGAAAAAAAAAAGATTGAACTAATAGAACGTTTGGTGATACATAAATAATTAAGTGAAGTGGCACACAAACCTTTTTTTTTAATTACTTCGAAATATTAATTTTTAAAAACTTAGGATAGAATAATAGGATCACAAAAATGCCTAGGGAATTGTAGTGAAAAAAAACAATTTATATTTAGCCCTAAGATCTATGAGATTAATTATGGGACAAGAAATAATATATTTTGTATAATTTAAGAACTTGATCAGCATAATGTTAGGCTTCAACTTAGAAATTAATAAATATTATTCTTTAATATTTATGTGGGACAGAAAAGCAGGAATAACTCCTTGTTTTACGAGTAAAAGTGTTGTTTTATGACTTATTTGGATTTAAAATTATTTAATTCTACTGATGTAAGAAAAATAGTCAAGGAATTAGATATTTAGATTCCCTTCCTAATACAACCAAAAATGCTTTTAAATATTAGTAGTAATAATAATAATAATTTTTGTTTGAAATTTATATCAATTTATTTGATTTTGATATAAATTTTACCATTTGGATATATTTAGGCCCATTTTGGATGTAACAATTAAGGCCTTGTTGTTTCAAAATTACAAGCCCAAACCCATTCTAAAACATAGCAAGCCCACTCATGCTTCTTTTTTCTTTTATTTATATTTTGGGATAATATATGGTTGAAGTTAAACTAATTTGGATATAACCAGAGGCGAATCTAGGATTTTTTGAACATGGGTGCACCAAGTAAAATGTATTAAAGTGGAATTGATCCTTAATCCTCAAGGTCGAAATGGACCATTTAGACTTCTTGTAGTACGGGTGCCAGAATATAATATTATACAAATTTTAGAAAAAATATATATAAAATATCTAATTTTACGAAAAGACCACGGGTGCGGATGCCCTACTTTTTTGCTCTAAATTCGCCACTGGATATAACAACAGTATATCCGGTATAGTCCCGCAAGTAGAGTATGTAAATGATAAAGTGTATGTAGACTTTACTCCTATCTCGCGAAGAAGATTGTTTTGAAAGATCATCGACTCAAGTAACGTTAAAAAAATTGATTGTTCAATCTATTTTTACACTTTTTTTTAAAGATCCAAAACTCAATTACGAAAGATTCAATAATTTTGAGATTAAGAATCTTTAGAATAATATTAGCACAGCTTCTTTGTGCTAATATTTTTTTCATTTTATACAAGAAAAAATAAGTGGAGTTTTGTATATATATATATATTTTTTTTAATTTTAATTTCAATAAAATTTGCACATTGGCCAAGGCAAATAACCCCATTTTGCCAGCAACTCCAAGAATGGAAATGGCTACTTTCACATTATCATCTAGGACTATAAATTCCTTTACACAAAAAACCCTGCCATTGTTAACAAAAAATACAAAACCCCATTTCCCCTTTTCACTCTGTCTCACTATAAGAGCATCTAAATCAACCTTAAGAGCTATTTCAATGTCGTATGATAAAGAACTTGATGCTGCCAAGAATGCTGCTTCTATTGCTGCTCGCCTTTGTCAAGTAAATCTTTGCTCATTATTTCAGCTTGTTTTTTATGTTTGTGTTTTAATTTGTGTGAATTGTGATTGTGGAATGGAGAAAGATCCTATCTTTCTGATAGATATGTCTTTGTTCTATAAAAGAGGTGAGTTGTTCTTGATTTTATTACTCTGGATATGGTCTGGGGCGGGGCCAGGTAGGGCCAAGGAGTTTATCTGTATCTCCTTCAGCTGAAAATTACCTTGTTTATACGTGGTTACGAGTTTTTTTTATGTGTATATAGTTGATGTTAAGCCCCCTTCGGCTTCTTTGTATTTTGAACACCCTCAGTGAAAATCCTGGTTGCGTCACCAGATATGGTAGTATGAAACATAAAATTTTAGACAATTTGGGAGCTCAAAATATATGCTGGATAGTTGTGTCATGAGGTTGTTATCAATATATTGTTTTGTATCTTAGGTCATTAGTTGCATACATAAGAGATTGAGAGTTCTGATGATGAATATATAGGATGAAAAGCATGGTGAGGGTGGTGAACAGGCTTTAGTTTATCTTCAAGAAAGTGAAAGCTGCTTTCTTTTTGTTTTACGATTGGGAAGAGGTGGGGGAGGGAGGGAGTGGGTGTTTCTAGTACATAAGATTTTGGGGTTTGTCATGTAAAAGTCCAATTGTATCTAATGCTTGAATGGGGAAATACTCCATATGACTAAAATAGGAAACTAAACAAGCAGTTTTTTGACATTTACAGAATGTCTGACAGAAGGTCTTGCAATGGGAAAGCACAAAACTTGATCTATTTTGTGGTCAATGGAGCTATTTAGAAATTAAGTTAGTGATTTTGAGTCTTTTATATTAGATGTTCTGTTTCTTTTTCATCTCTGCAAGATTCTGCTTCCCAAGCATTAGATTTTGGGATTTGCCTTGTAAAAGTCAGACTAAAATAGGACATTAAAGAAGCAGCCTTGAATTTTATAAACGTCCGATAAAAGTGCTTGCAATGGGAAAGCACTAAACTTGATCTATGTTGAGGTCGACGGGGCTATTTGGAGATTAACTTAGTGGACTTGGAGTGGTTTACATTAGATTTGCAGTATCTTTTTCGTTCTGTTTTTCTTGAATATCTTTTACAGCAAGGAGATTTTGTACCTGAGATGCCAATATGCTAGAAAAGGGTGGATTCATTCTAATGAAAGGTTCGAAATTTAAATGACTCATTTTTCTGGTTGGTTTGGATTAGTTTTAGGAAAGGGAATAGGTCCCAGTGGGAATCCTTCTAACTCATTAGAGTTGAGTAATAAAGATTAATGTATGCCGCAGATGGATCTAGAATGGTTTATTTTGTTTTTTATGTCACATCTCCTGTTCTTCTTACCAACTCTGCATAAAGGAAACAGCCTTTGATATTCACCTTATAGCCCTTTAAGTCTTTGAACTACAACCAGACCATTACCTATCATGAAACCTTTCTAACTGTACAATTTACTAGCATTCAATGCCTCCAAAATGCTTTCATGTTTTTTGTAATTTCTTTGTGGTGGGGGGAGGACTTGTTTGTGGTGTTCCCTCTTGCACTAGAAACAAGATATCTATTTCATTTGATATTATGTTTAAACCGGATTGATTTATTTTGGCATATTCAACTTGGCAATTTCTTTATGTAGTTTAGCTAACATATCCTGTATTTTCTGCAGAAAGTCCAAAAAGCACTGTTGCAAGCAGATGTTCAATCAAAGTCTGACAAATCTCCTGTAACGGTGGCTGATTATGGTATATTAATATAACATGCTTCCATGCTAATGTAAATAATTCAAAAGAGAGAACAAAGATATCATGTGCAGGGACCAGTTTATTTCCTTAGACATTTCGTTCTGTTCGCTCTATATATGTTCCATCTTCTCTCTGTCTCTCTCATGGAGCAAGATGCTTCTCATTTCTGCATTAAAGAAACTGATGTTCTGAAACAAATATACATTTTATGTTTGTTATCATGTTGATGGAGCCTTGCAATTTATTCTCTCCTTTTGAAAATGTCTCACATTTGATTATCAGGCTCACAGGCCGTGGTTAGCGTTGTTTTGCAGAAAGAGTTGGGTTCTGCTTCATTTTCATTAGTGGCTGAGGAGGTAATGTTTGAACTCTTAGCTGTTTAGTCCATGTTGTGCCTACCTTCATTGTTTGTACATTAAGATAGCATTCAAATGAAACCTAGGAAAGAACATTTGTTCATAGGCAAGGTATCATTTTGAAGGAAAAGAAGGCAGAAAATAACAAAAAAATGTTAACAATTCTTTCAGCTAATAAAGGGACATATTCTAGATGCCTTTTCTTGGAATTCTTCTTAGCATCTTCATGGTCAGAAATCACACATAGCACCTCAGGAGCTCTACTAGTCCAATTTATTCTGGGCATAACAGCCTCAAACCTAAGTGATGAGTTGATATATGGAGTTCTGCATATTCTTCCTGGGGCACAATACGAGTGAATCAATGCGATAGCGGAAAGATGGTCACGAACCTCAAAGTATTATCTTTTGACATTTTCGTGAAATTAAAGCAATTGAAAGGCTCTCGTCTTTTAACTTATCCTCTCCTCCATTTCCCTTGAAACATAACCAACTAATATGTTTGATTTGATGATCTTCTGTACTTCTAAGTTCTAATAGCTGATGATTTCTTAAAGGAAAACCCCAGAGAGCTCATAGCAAAACAAATTTTACTGGGTTTGATATCTTATTTTTTGTTGATGTCATTACCAGTCTGCCTCTGTTTTATGTGGTGTTTCCTGTTCTCTTAAATCATTTCTTCTTTACAGTTTGTTATTTATCGCTGCATATTCATTTCCCCATTTCAGTGGAAAATGTATGTTCTTGCATCAAACTAAAGGTCTAAATCTAAGTTTCTCTAGGACTCTGGAGACCTTCGTAATGAAGAAGGAAAAGCAACATTACAGCGTATCATGAAGCTTGTCAATGAAACACTTGCTAGTGATGGAACATATGGTACTGCCCCATTATCTGAAGAAGATGTCCTTACTGCCATTGATAGTGGTAGATCTGAAGGGGGTCCTTCTGGTCAGCACTGGGTGTTGGATCCTATTGATGGTACTAAAGGGTGAGTGGAAATAAGATTTTTCATGTCAGTTTTTGCGAGATATGACTGATTAACCTCATTAAAATTGGTAAATTATCTTAAAACAGGCTGACACCATAAGCCAAAATGTGAATTAAGTTTGTGGTAGCTCTCTTCTCGCCTCACCCTATCATGATTTCTGTTGCTTGTACATTTGATATAGCCGAGCTATGCTTACAGTAACCAGGGAATTTATGCCGTTACTGCTTATTGTCAAACTCAACTAATTACCGGGATGTGCCACCTTTTGGTTGATATAGAACTCTCTATCTCACATGTTTAATTCTTTACTACGTCTACGTCGTAACTTTTGCTTCTTTGATTTCAGGAAAGTGCTTACAAAACATATTTATGAGTCTCTCAAAAGGTCTTAATCTTTCTCCAGGTTTCTGAGGGGAGACCAATATGCAATTGCATTGGGATTGCTAGATGAAGGGAAGGTGGTTTTGGGCGTCTTAGCCTGTCCAAATCTTCCATTATCTTCTCTTGCCTCCCACAATCTACAGGATGATCAAGACAAAGTTGGTTGCCTTTTTTATGCTCAAGTTGGTTCTGGAACTTATATGCAGTCTCTTGATGGCTCTACACCAATAAAGGTTCATGTTCTGAGTATTTTGTAATTTTCTCTAACAACTTCAATATTTGCATCTCTAATCAGCTGATAGGTTGCTCTACTGCCTTCAGGTGCATGTAACTGATTTAGACAACCCTGAAGAGGCATCTTTTTTTGAATCTTTTGAAGCAGCACATTCTTTGCATGACCTATCTAGTTTGATAGCAAAGGTATGAGTTCTCTTTCAACGTTTCTTTTTTGCTTTTTGTTTTCTCTTAATGTGCGTCTTTCATTCCATCTTAATGCATATGCGAATGAGGTCTCTATTCTTCTTCTATAAACAGAAACTTGGTGTAAAAGCGCCCCCAGTTCGAATAGACAGCCAGGCAAAGTATGGTGCTTTGTCCCGTGGAGATGGAGCAATATATCTGCGGTTTCCTCATAAAGGCTACCGCGAGAAGATATGGGATCATGCGGCGGGATATCTTGTTGTTGCAGGTCCATAATATGATTTCTGCTTTCTAAATTAACATTTCACTTTTGCTTCACTCGGATCAATATTTCTCATCAGTATTCATGCTCAGAGAATATATTTGTTCAACGAAGAGCTGAGCATAAGAAATTTGATTTGCAACTGCTGGTACTTTATGATAACAAGAAGTTGTAGTATTAATACCCTTAGCTAAAGAAGAGAGAACCTTGAACTCCAAGAGATGACAGATCTAGAAAAACACATTATTCTAACAGCAATTACATACAATTCACTAGAGGTCCTGAACAACATTACAAGGGTGTCAAGCATAAAAACAACTTTCTGCCCCTTGCTTGAGAGATAAGGTTAAGAGTTTCCTTCTCAAAGTTCCAACTCATTGTTCACATGATTGATCAGGTCACCCTTTTAGTGGAAGATCTCATTGTGGTGTAGTTTGAATCGTCTTGCCCACTTTATGGTACTCTACCACTTTCTCTGCTCTTTTTATCAGTTTCCATGCTTTCTCTTGCCCTTGCCTACGAATACCCCTCCACTTGAGGACTCTCTTTTATCCAGCTTCCTCTCGAACTTCATTAAGATAGTTATCAACCCTTGAAAAGTTTTATCTCCTAATTCAAGCTTAACTCTCAATAATGTGCAAGTCCATGCCATTGAGCACTGGAAACCTATGTTTTTTTTTTTTTTTTTTTTGTATCTGGGCATGAAAAGCCCGTATCAGCTATATGATTGATATTTCATTTAAAGTTAATGACACAGAGATATCTACCATATCTATCTACACACCCCTTGGAGATGCTGCACACAGAATTATTAGATGGATGCTCAAAGTCCTTTTAAGCATTTTGCTCACTTGGCAACATTCATCTTATTGAGCAAGTTTTTGAACTGCAAAATATCATATAATAGAGTTTCTTTGAATGTGCTAAATTAGAACATCTTATAAAAATTTAGCTGCTCTATATAGGCTAAGCTGCTCTATATATGATAAAACTTTTATACTTTGCATGGACCAAAGTGGTTTAAGTTTTTCTGCTACACATTGTATTTTAATCATTCTTGGCCACTTATTTAATGGTTAAGCTAGGATTTCTTTGTTAATCATAAAGATATTTGTCATCTAATTTGCAGAAGCTGGAGGTGTTGTCTCAGATGCTGCAGGAAACCCTTTGGACTTCTCCAAGGGAAGATACCTTGATTTACACGAAGGCATAATCGTTACCAATCAAAAGCTGATGCCTGCTCTCCTTAAGGCTGTTAAAGAATCTTTGAATGAGAAAGCATCATCCTTGTGATGATCAAACCAATAACAATAAACTGCAGCTATCTTATTGTAGTTCCCAGAATGGTACTTCCAGCTGCTCATTTTCACCTGTTATTCTCCTTCTACACATTTCTGATATTACTTTAGCTCTTTGATTGTCATCTCAACTCAGCTTTGATAAACATTTTGTAGTTCTCTGGTTATGTCAACTCAACTTTTATCAAACATTATGTAGTTCTCTTGTTATGTTTTTTATGGCGATTCCAGTTTTGTCATTCTAGTATATCAGGATCTTGTCCTAATTGCAATGCTGGCTGATGCTGAAACACCATTAATAAACGAATGTCACACATTAAATAGCAAATCAGACTCTTGGGACAAGACTTGTACATATCGAAGACGTTGATAACCAATTAATAATTTCTCTGTGTAATCATTTTCTGAATAAGATTGGTCCCTCTTGAGAGAGATGCAACAACTTTGCTAATTACATAAACTCTTTTGATAATTTGCATTTTCCTATCATAGACAAGCAGTTTCAACTAGACAGGAACATCAGTAGGATAATCCTGTGGATGTCTTCGGATTGTTTCACGAATAGATATCTCTTGTTCTTGGAGGTTGGCTGGAGAAACATCATATACATCTGTAAATACATCCTTAATTGGGGGCTTCTCTTGTTTTTCTGCAACTTGAATGGCTTGCAATACCTGTATCACAACATTGAAAGCAGACTTCAGAAAACCAACAGTTAGAGCCGGCTATATGAAATTCTTACTGGTCCACGTTGCTCCATTTTAGTTCGTCTCAGCCTAACTGTAACTTATCTAATCTAGAAGTACTTCGTTAGATTTCTGCTCTAGAAAGCTATTCATGCAACAATGAGCAGACTTTACCTGCTTCTTGATATTACTGCGAAGTTCGGATTCAACCTGAGGGTTCAACCAACCTTCTCTTTCAATCCATTTCCTAAATCTGCTTACAGGGTCTCTTTCTCTTCTCCACCATTCGATTTCTTTAGCTGGACGATATTTGGTTGAGTCATCTGAGGTTGAATGATGTCCTGCTCTATAAGTAAGAGCCTGTTGAACATAAAAGAAGCACTTAACAACACTTTCAAAACTAGCTATAACAAAAAAAGACAAGTGATTCTCGTTGTCTACTAAGCCTCAATTCCAAACAAGTTACCTCAACTAGAATAGGTTTACGTTCAGTAACAGCCATTTTTCGTGCCTCATGGACAGCGGTGAAAACAGCAAGAGCATCGTTACCATCCACACGAATACTACGAATTCCATAGCCCTGTCCTTTGGTAACAACACCATCACCTAAGTAACCATAAATAGAAAATAGTCTTCATCAGTAGCCAACTACATAACAGTAGCAGCAAATAATTGAGCAGCTAAGAGAGGCACCTACTTCGAAACTGGTCACTAACAGGTGTACTTATTGCAAACCCATTGTTCCGGCAGAAAAAGATAACGGGTGCATCTAACACCGCGGCAAAGTTCAGAGCAGCATGAAAATCTCCCTGAAATGAAATCAATGAATGTATGATTGAGGTTTGAGGAACCTAGTTGGATGAATTTCTAAAAAGTTCATTATCCACAAGTTAGTTGAAACACATACTGTACTAGAGCCTCCATCTCCAAAATATACAATTGTACAAGCGTTTTTCGCGTCCATCTTTAGAGCATAGGCAGCACCAACAGCATGTGGAAGCTGAGTACTGAAGCAAAATAACCACTTCGGTTCATCAATTATTTACATCAAAGATTACCTTGGAAAGATGTTTGAAATTATCAAAATAGAAGTATCAGTACAAAAGCATGAGTATCTTACGCTACTGTTGATGCAACAGTAATATAATTGTGCTTATTAGATCCATAATGTATAGGCATCTGTCTGCCTTTTCCATAATCGTTTTTGTTTCCAAACAACTGATTGGCAAATTCTTGAATGGTAAACCCTCTCCATAATAGAACTCCGGACTCCCTATACTGCAACGACAAAAAAGAAAAACATTGACATTACAGGGTAAATCATTGGACAAGTGAATCTCAGCATTTGCTTATCACCATTAGTCTGAAACTAAAAATCTTAACCAAATACGCCTATGGTGGAGACAGGTGATCTGAGGATAAAGTTACATCTATCCAATCTTTCTAGAATTTGCCTTGTAAACTTCCACTAATGTTGGAGAAAGTAAGTTTGAGAACTTATACTAGAAGAAGAAAGCTAGAATATTAATAAAAGGACACACAACACTAGATTCAAATCATTTCAAGGAAACCTAATGGACATGGTGCATATCAGATAAAAATGATAAGTTCCCTTCCTCTTGAACTTCTAAATGGAGAGTACAGTGTATCCAGCCCTATCAGAGCATAGAATATTCGCAGAGATGCAGCCGCTTCATGACTAGTGTAATTTCTAGAAACAATTCAAAATACCTCCCTACTCACTCGATGGAACTGAAGTAATCAACAAATTTCCTTTAGATAATTCAACAGCTCCTGTTTTAATCAACATTTGGTAACACCTAAAGGCCAAACGCCAATACTCACGCTTCTTTCTGTTTTCACTAAAAGGTATTATTTCGTTGGGAAGAAGGTCAGTTTGGAAGGTGTATTGTAGTACATCTCTTCATATATTTCCTATCCAAATTTTCGCATCTTTAGTTCAAGAAAATGTGACTTTTGCAGATTAGAAGGGAGTTTATGTGCACGACTAACCTGTGGAAAGATGAAATCATCTGTCTCAAGTGCAGCAGCTGATGCAATGTTGATAGCTTCTTCCCCAACTGTGGTAAGATAGAAAGATATTCGTCCTTGTCTTTGTGCTTCATAAAAGATTGTATCCATTGTTTGAAGTGTGACCATATCAGTATATATTTTCAATGCAACTTCCTTTTCAATCTGACCAAGATGAATACCCAATAAAAATTCATCTGTTGAATCTTGATGCAAAGTTTAAGCTGCTTAAATGTCTATTAGATTAAAGGGGTAGCCCGGTGCACGTTTAATATGGGTTCTAGGTAGGGACGCACCCAAGAGGGCAGCGATGTAGACAACCTACCCTGATACAAGCATCAACAACAAAATGTATATTTGGATTACCTGTGCAAAATCGCTAGTGATTGGGTAACCATCGTCGTCAAGGACCCGATAACAGTGTACTCTCTCCTCTCTCGTTTCAGGAATAAAGTTCAAATGTGAGGTGAATTTGACCTCGCCTCCAGGGAAATCGAGGACCTAACATCAAGAGGAAAGTTTATGATCATGCATACTCAAAGTAAAATATATGCTGAAACTTACAAAATAACTGGTAAAGATCCTTTTTTTCTCCCTGCAATTAGACTTGTTAACACCTATAGAGGACTCATATACATGTGAGATTTAGTTGCCCCAGAACCACAAGGTCTTAGGTTCAAATACTAGCGTAGGTAAAAATATTAGGTGATTTCTTCCCATCTGTTCAAGCCTTGATGGACAAAGTTATCTAATACTTGCACTAGTGGGAGACGAAGTGCGTACAAACTGGCCCTGACACCATGCTTTTTTTATTTCTAAAAAAGGAGCTAAATTTGAAGGGACACACTTCTAATACATTTCTGAAAGTAGATACTATAAACTTTTATCATTCAGACAGACATTTTCTCAACACTTTTTTTCCATTTCTTGAGGTTAGCTGCAACGGTTATCCAAAAAAACCTTCTCAGATGGAAAAAATATTCCAAAACAGAGTTTCTTTTTCAAAATAAGCCAACACAGCTAGCACCATAACAAACCTTATACTGTTACTATTGGTAGAAACAGAGGATTTGAGTGTTAAACTGTTACTATTGGTTAGATATACATACTCCCACCACACCACACCACACCTACATACAAAAAGCTAATGACAAACAAGTACTTAATTAAGTAATAATAAGCTGTGTTTTCTCTAACATACTCACACAATTGACCACCTTTTATTCTATGTGGCTACGCCACTATACAATTTAACATGGTATTAGAGCAGTTTGCGACTTCGAGTCTAAACCATCACTTATTACCAAAAAGTGTGCACATGAAGGGCATGTTGAAGACAATAATAACGAAGTAAATAATCAAGCTTTTAGAACAGAGAACAGTCCAAACATTATTAATCAAAGCTGAAAAAAAAGGAAACTTTAAGCAAGTAAGATATACACATTAGTAAAAACAGAATGAAACCCAAACCTGGGAATCATTATGAATGCTGTGCATGGGATTCAACTGTGTTTGAGCTTTGGTTGATCCAAAACGAAAAGAGGCAAAATGGGGTTGATTTAAACCAAGAATTCGAAATGGGGTTCTCAGATTTGGCGATATAAGTGTATGATGATGATAAACAGAAGATAAAAATCCAATCTTGGGTTTCAAACAGATCAATTTTCTTGATTTTGACAACAATAGAGCCATTGTGCCACTTTTTTTTTTTTATTATTATGTATGCGATTAAAAAAAGGGATTTTTTTTTTATGGAGTTTTGGAAGAGATGAAAATGTCAAGAGAGTGGTTTTAGCGTGTGAAAAACAAAGAGCTCGATTGTTGGGGGATGCATATATTTGCTTAAAAATAGGATATGATCTTCCATAATATGACAAAATTATTATTCATCTTATTCCACTTTGACACCTTACAAGTTTGAAACAAACTACACTTTCCCTCCTCAACTAATTCTTATCATCATATTTAACCATGAGGTCAGGAGCGGAGCTACAAGTCTGCTTACGAGTTCAGTAGAGTCGTGTAGCTTCCTTTGCCATTGCTTGGGATGAGTAAATATATATTTCATTCGTTTCAATTTATTTTTAAAATAATGTATCTCTTCTTTCTAATGTTCTTTAGTTTCAACTTTCACTCCTCTTTTCTATCTTGTATCTATAGTTTTTTTTCCTGATCGTGGTCATCGAAAAATTATAATCGGAGACCGACAAATTGGAATAACTACTATTGCTATCGATATCATATTATACCCAAAGCAACTCATGAACTCAAGGATCGCATGAGAGTGATACATTGTATTGTGTTTATGTAGCGATTGAACGAAAACGCTCAACTGCGGCATAATTACATAGTACAAGACTAGAAAAGTGAAGTAAATAAATATTTTTACTACTTATTAGTTGAAGGATAATTAATGGATTTAAGGTCTTCACATTGAAACAAATCATGATTGGGTCATGTTTATGTTGAAGTATAATCTTAAAGGAGTTAAGTATCAATGTAAATATTACAAGAGGGATAAAAGAATCATAATTCCTTTGTTTAGGGAGCAATATGAAATTAAGCTTATTAATGGAAATATTATTTTACTATAATAATCATTAATTTCCACATGGATAAGAAGTAGATCGTGGCAATTACTTGTTTTCTGCGTTATGCCCCTCCACTTTTGCTTCAAATACAGTCAATGGTAAAAATAATAATACAAATTTCATTTAAAAATAAATAAATAAATCTTGATATGCTATAGTTTCATAAGATTTTAATAAGAGGTGGAGCAACAAATTTAAAGTTATATACATGAACATTATATATATATATATATATATATATATATATTTGTTATAGTATCAATCTACTATAACTTATCACTATGGGTTAGCACGTAAGTATTTTTTATTTTGTTGAATTTTCTATCCGCTATAGAGGGGAAGCGCTTTCTATCAGGACTTGAATCTGAAACCTTCTAATTATGGTAGAAACAACTTTATTCACTGTACCAATTGTTTGGTGGTTAGGTAGGTAAGTACTATTTTTACTAAATAACCAATTATTATGTTTAAATTGTTAAATTTAGAAAGATAACTAGAATCAATACAGACATTTTGATTTTGATACTCGTGTACACGACAGGACACTCAGATTAATTAATTACAAAAAAATATAATTAAATTTAGTTAATCTCAATAGGAAATTAGGAATTGATAATTAGATCGTTGGAATGTATATACAATTAATTATTTTATTATTATAGTCACAACTCACAAGAAATTCAGATGCCCATGTGAACAATTTTTTGCTAATATTTTTAGTTTCCATCCAATATGGCCAGATTTAAAATTCACTAAATCTGAAATTAAAAGAAGTTCATTGACCATTTTTCCACGTATCTAGAGTTTTTTTTTATCGTCTGATGTTGAAAATTTATTGATTTGATTAATTTTAAATTCACAAAAACTCGTAAATAAAGAAAATACACTCTATAACATATTGTAATTGATTTTCATATAGTCAAAATCGATGTATATAGTTTTATATGACAGACTCACGCTACAATACTACATAAATATACACTGATACAAATATGTGTACTCAAAAGTATAATTATATGAAAGACCATATATATATATGTTAAAATCATTACATTAATTTTAATTTTATATCTACACATATTTTACTTTAAAGTATATTTATATGAGAGACCATATATATGATATAGTCCATCCACACCATACAATTAATATATTATAATTGGTTCGATTCTTTTCGAAGCGATAAAGAAAAATTTAGTGTATCAAGACTGTCCGTATTTTTTTTTTAAGCTTCTAATTAGTATGGAAAACTTATTTCCTCTTGTTCTTGATCATCATCCAATGATAAAAAAACTTCATCCAAAGTTGAGAGCTCAATTTCATCATTATCATCACAAGTTATCCCTTCAGAATTGTTCTTTGATGCATGTACTCTACATACAACCCATTCCTGAAAATTATATTGAAAAAAAATTGAAAAAAATATATAAAATAATTAAGAATTCCAAGAGAGAGGTGGTTTTATAACATGCTATATACAAGTAAAAGTTGTTATTTTCATTTCAAATTTAAGATTAATGAGCTAAGGGAAATTTTGATATTCTTCATTAAATTTTTTGAAACATAAGTAACTTCCAATAGTTCAACATTTGATATGAAATTTTAAATAATTTTTACATACGGATAATGTAAATAATTTTTACGTTCTCAAAATACATAGAAATATGGATTGATAATGTAAATTTTTCTTACAATGTCTAAACAAAGGCTTAAGTTACAATCTATATATATGTTCCTCAGATTTTTCAAAAATTTTGTTGTCATATCGTCTGTGTTAGATTTTCAAGTATTGTATTATTTTTGAAGAATTTGACATAAATTTTTTGAAGAATTCAAACAACATAAATCGTGTTTAGATAATTTGAAACTTTGAATTAAATAAATCCTATGATATAAGAATGAATTAAAGTAATATTTACTTACCAATAGCTTCTCATGATTTTCTCTCTTGAGGTGAAATTCTTCCATAATCCAATTGGTTTGTACTTGTTCATGAATATTAGTAGTAATATAGTACACAAAGTACTTCTTTATTCCTATTATTTTTTCTTTTTCACCACAATTTTTTAGTATAATTGGCTCATTCATATTTAATTCCTTCCAATATCCTCTTCCTGTAGCTCGATTACTATTTTCCTTCACTTGGCTGAAAAAATACCATTGATTTTTGCTCCACAAAGCCCTTTCTATTAATCAACCAAACATATGAAAATATATGTTAGAAAACTTTGCAGGTAATATATGATTCGATAAGAAATCATTAACTCGACTTATAATATATTTATTGTCCTTAAAGAAATTTAAGTCTCTCACTTAGCTGATGTTGTTGAAATTGACAAAACAAAATTCAAATTTCAACAATAAATTCGAACTTAATTCCCACAAGAATATACATATATATTAAGTATAACTTAAGTGGGGTGAATCATTTTTTTTAATAGTAATATTGATATGAACAAGTTTTAATTTTGTCATTGAAAAGATTGTTGGACTAAGCGCGATTTGAAAAAGAACTAAACCACATGGTCTACTATACTCAACCTTAACCTGCATTTCTGCAAGAGACTATTTACACAGATTGAAACAACGACTCTATTAATCACATAACAATAACTTTATCAGTTACTCGAAAAACACATACCATTGAGTTGGGAAGGATCAGAAGAAGAAAAATGGAGATGAGGAATATTGAAGGGTAAATTTGCAGCTATTTTACTTTTGAGATAATACAAAACAAGCTCTTCATCAGTTGGATCAAAACTAAATCCTGGAGGAAGATCACCAACCCTTTGATCATCCATCATCAGTATTATCACGATCCAAATTAAATATGATCAACTATATTATATAATAAAATATAGCTTCTTCTTCTTGTTATGGATAATAACTAGGTTGTCTTGTAATTAATTAGGGTTAGTTTGGGAGTAATAATTTGATGATGTAAATAATTAAAGAAGAGTTGCCAAATGTTGTTGTTCTTTTTTCTTTATATAGATGAAAAAAAATAGTATACTAGTAACATAGACCCCACACTACTCATACTCTATCTCTATCCTCTACTAAGTTATATATATCGTTAGTTAATGTAAAAATTTATTTATATTTATATTTAAATAATCATAAAATTTGTAATTTTGAAAATAAAATAATGATATATCATATAAGTAAATATGATGTGATGGTGTAAGAAATTTTTTAAACTGACAAATTATATAACTTAAATTCTTTTTAATTATAGATATACATTTTGTTTTTAATTTTCTTTGAAAATTTAAGAATATATAATATACGTAATGGACTATGAAATTAAATAGTGTTGATTAGAAATGAAGAGTGTGTGCGCTAATTAATTAATGTATTAAGTATTAGAGAAAAACACGCTTAAGTTTTCAAAGGCTGCTCTGCTAATTAATTATTATTAGAGAAATTTAATCATAAGACTGTGTATAATAGACTTTCATAGTCTAGACCTTCCTCAAATCTGTATATAGCGATAACTTAATGCGTCAGATTATATTTATTTTGAAAATCTTATTAATTTTAAATACATATATATCATGTGGAGTTCCTGATAAATGCTTATAATCCACATCTTTTTTTTCTTTTCTTTTTTCATTTTAACTATTAGATATTTAAAATTTATTAATTTGATTAATTTAAATTTACATTGCATAGTAATTAGTTAAAATAAAAAAATTGCTCCTTCTAGAGTTAAAGGGTGTAAATCTATCCTACTATATGATCCTGTGATATATAATGGTGAATATCATGATAAACAAAATTTGGAAATCCATGGATTCTGAAGGATTAGGGATAATTAATAATAATGACTTAATTATCATTAAATATATTTTTAATAGATAATTAGTATTCTATATAGCCTATAACAATGTTGAATTCAATAATAATTAACTAATGCCGATAAAGATTTTATCATTCTTTATTAATATGCATATTTATTGCTGCTAAAAATTATTTTTATTGTAATATCATAGGTGAAGGTAGAGAGCAAAAATAGTTCATCCAAATTTTCTTCTTCATAAAATTATATCATTTCCTTAACTTTTTCACATGTGTATTTTTTATATTTTGAATAATCGGATAAAAAGTTTGAAACTCACCCATGCTAAAAAAGGTTTATGGTATACGTGTCGATTAAAAATGAAAAAAATGGGGGATGGATAACGTTTCTTAATAGTTTACAGGCGGCTAGTAATCTATATATTTTGCAAAAAGTGGATATATTTTTTAACTTTAATTTGAAGTAACTTCAACTTACAAATTAATTAAACATCTTTATATTGTTATTTTTTTCGTTTAATTCTCTTTTAAAAAGGACTTTTAAAAGAGTGAATTATATTAGGATAAGTATCGTACGTAAATTAGCTTTAGAATTAATGAAAGTGAGTGGATGATGATGAAATGTTCAAAAAAGTAGAAACTAACATTTTACGTGTGCAAATATAAATATATACACGTAATTAAAAATGTTAGTTTGAAAAGGAAAGCATGAAATTGTGTTATGATAATAAGTTTTTTATTTTATTTTATTGTATTTTCAATTTTTGGAATAGTCTAGGAGTTCTTGTAAGGGGAAACATCAATCATCATCAAAAGTGAAAGCAACATGAACGTCTCAAATTAATTTTTAATTTTTTTTGAATATATTAGAGATAAGTTAATTAAGAAATGAAATATTCAACTAGTTCATTACCAAGATTCATATGCAGATTAATTACGCGTATAAACAAACATATATTAGTTAATTAGTTAACATAATTATAGTTTGCCTTAATTATAATTTACGACCTACTTTTGTTATAATTACGTGACTCAGCTTTTAGTTTTGTAAAATTCACACGTTTGTATAATATAATTTGTATAACTTTTGTATAATTCGAAATTTGTGTAATATAATTTGTATAACTGTTTACACTTCTGATATTTGTAATTGCATAAATTCGTTATTTCGAATTTATACAAAAATAACTTAATTATACAAATGTACCCGCGAATTATACAAATCTGCAAATTATACAAATTCGTGAATTATACAAACGAGACATCTTAAACTATTGCTATTACCCGTAAATATGCAAACTATAGCTATAAAACATAATTAAGTTTATTATAATGATTATTTGCAAAAGTTCTCCTTAATAATATCATACACGTTACACGTTGCTTCTTATTCTTATATATTAACTATTAATATGAGATTTTATTCTCACAATTTAAAAACACAAATTGAACATCCTATAACTTGGTTGAATTGTGTAGACATGCATTTGATCAGCATGAAATCACTCACATCACTATCACACTTGACCATGCCTATATTATTTAATAGTATATATAGTACATATATTATCTTTACCAACAAATTAATTTCAAATAGGAGCTAGTTTTTTCTTCCACCTATATACATATATGTCTTGTTCTGATTAAAGCTCATAATAGTGATTGAAAATTAAAGTTTGATGTGTATGTGTGTGTTTCTCAAAAGAATACCAAAGTTTAAGACAGCAAAGCATGCACATTTTATTTCACTTTATAAACTTTTAATTTGGAAAAGATAGATGTGAATTCCTGTAAACTACTCTATTAACTTACACTTGTCAATTTTACATCGCAAAATAAGTGCGATTTATGTGAAACTGTATTTTCAAAGTTAAATTAGATTTCATTAATTTGATATTTTAAACTTAAAGTTTAAATAATTAAAAACTGTACGAAAAGAACTATACATTGCAACTTTTATATATCAATATGATGAAAAAATATTTATTGTAAAATCTTAGTCAAGATTCATAATGTTTGACTATAAAAAAGAAAATCATGATAACTAAAAAGGAACAGATAATTATTATTTCTATCGTTTGAACAATAAAAAAGCCATTAATTCCTTAAAGAATGGGGTAAAATTAAGAGCAACCATTAATCATCTTGACTTTTTTGTACAACCATATGTGATATACACACATTAATTAATCCATAAAAAACAGTTTGATTTTGATTATTTTCTGAGCATGGATTAATTAATTTTGACTGAGTTAATTTAAGTTTTTAAGCTTAGTTTGAAATAATATATATTGTTTTTACTACACAAATTTAAATTTTAGCAGCGATATAAAAAATTAGGTGATTTATTTATATGTAATATCTAAAGTCTTATTGTACATAATTTAACAAAGGAAAATAGAAAATAAAAAATATCACGTGAAATTAATCCAGACATTAGTAAAATATTAATAAGAACTAACAGAGACAAATAAGTTTAATTCAATTTTTTGACTTTGACCAAGTGGGAATGAAAGAAAATAAGGACAAATTAACAGGTAAGCAAAATTTGCTTATATGTGTAAATATACACAATAATATCAACTTTTATTAAATGCACAATGAATAAACTTGACTTATAAATAGCATTATCATTTTGAACTTTTCTATAAATTAATCAAATCAAAAAGATAAAAATACAACCATGAAAAATCTCAAAATTGTGTTTGGATTTACAATATATTTTACCATCTTAGCAAATGTTATTGGAGCAAATATTAGTATAAGTAAAATATCTTGCAAAGGCTTATGCAGACTTACATGTATAAGTTCTTCTCAACCTGATTTTTGCAATGATGTATGCATGAAAAGATGCATAATTCATAGTGTTTATGAAGCTATGACTCATAACACTAGTTGTTATGAGCAATGCTCCAACACCATCTCAGGTATAATTTCGATCTTATATATACAGTATAATTTTTTAATAAAAAAAACGATCCTAGTAACAAGGCTTTTTTTTTACTAAGCCCACTGTTTAGAAAAAAATTAAAACTATGGATCCAAAATTAAAATTTGTTCTTTTTTATTGTTTTTGTTGCAGATGAAAAGAAAATGGGAGGCTGCTATGATGATTGCACAGCCAAATATAACAAGTCAAAAAGGAGTAATGTAACTAATATTTAATGTGCACCATCCAATAAATCTTTATGAATATTATGTTATGATATGAAAAACTATATATGTTTCTAATGAAAGGACTTTACTTTTGATACTCTAATCTTTTCCAATTTAATATTAAAGTATTTAATTGATATTATTATGCTCGAGACTCTATTAAAAATAATCATTTTCAGATCTCTCATAAAATTACATCGATATATTATTATTGTTGTAATTGACTTTGTACATCCATAGGAAGAATCACGGGTTATAGTTAAGACAAACAAATGCCACAAAAGAACTTGCAAGTTGCAAGGAGACTAACATTATCTTTGGCAAAGTAAAAATAAAAGCCACAATCATGTCTATGATACATATATATTTTTAATTTTCTATATGATACTCACATTACGAATCGATTGAATTCAGATAAATTTCATATCGAAGGTAAATTTTATACTCAGAACTCGTACTCCCTAACGAAAGAGACTCTACATTCAGACTTAAAATACTATACTCAGAACTCGTACTTCTTAATGAAAGGGACTTTATATTCAGACTTAAATTCTATACTCAGAACTTGTATTCCCTAACGAAAGGAACTCTATATCCAGACTTAAAATTCGAGGCCTTTAATTAATTAAGGAAGAATGAGTGGCTTACCACTCCACCACAACAATTGTTGGTGATATATAGAAGATACACTATATACAACTAGTATACTACACTAAACTCCCAATTGAATTGGAATTGTAGGTTGTCATGCATGGTGACACGTGAACCTATATTCAAAGAAACAACTTCACGTGAAACTATCAAACAAAATTTTCTTATAGAAAAACTAGAGGTCATTATAATTTGACAACTCCTAGCCACTAACTTCCAATACTACTTGAATCTCATGACCAAAGTATTATATACCAAAATGCAGAAATCAAGAAGAGTTTAAAGTGCAAACAAAACTTAGAAACTTGAAAAAAAAAAGAAGTAGAAAAGCAAATTTGTGAGTTTAAGTTGTTCAATGAAGAAACAAGGTTGTGAAATTGAAGCAATAGGCATCAACTACACAATCTATACACATAAAAGAGAAACCCCTTTTAGTTTTTTTAGCAGAAAACAACACCACAAGTGTATAAAAGGAGTTCAAGAATTGGAAAAAGGTGATACTAATAATAATCCAAAGTCTATAAGGCATGTTCTTAAGGATGTGAATTGTAGAGCAAAAACAGGTGAAATTCTAGCTATTGTTGGTCCAAGTGGTGCTGGAAAGTCTACTTTTTTAGAAGTTTTAGCAGGTAAGATTGAGCCACAAAGTGGATCTATTTTTGTGAACCAAAAACCAGTTGATAAAGCAAGGTTTAAGAAGATTTCAGGCTATGTTACACAAAAGGACACTCTGTTTCCTCTGTTAACTGTTGAAGAAACATTAAGTTTTAGTGCAAAACTAAGGTTAAAACTTGCTCCTAAAGAATTGAGTTCAAGGGTCAAGTGTTTGATTCAAGAACTTGGTTTAGAACATGTTGCTGGTGCTAGGATTGGTGATGATCGAATTCGAGGGATTTCAGGTGGTGAAAGGAGGAGAGTTTCTATAGGAGTTGAACTGATTCATGACCCTGGAGTCTTGATTCTTGATGAGCCAACTTCAGGTCTTGACAGTACTTCAGCATTGCAGATCATTGACATGCTTAAAACCATGGCTGTTACTCGTGATCGAACGATAATTCTTAGTATTCATCAGCCATGTTTTAGGATCATGAAGTTGTTCAACTCAATCCTACTTTTGGCTAATGGTACAATCTTGCATCATGGAACCATTGAACAGCTTAGTTTAAGGTTAATCCTATTAGGATTAGACCTTCCCTTTCATGTCAACATACTTGAATTCGCCATCGAATCGATTGACATAATCCAGAAACAAAACCACACATTGTTGCCTCAATCAGCACTTATGATCAAGAATTCAGGTAAGTTCACTTTACAGCAACTCTTTCAAGAATCTAAACTGATAAATGAAGACTCTTTGTCTTTGTCTATGTCTATGTCTATGCCTATGCCTATGCCTATCCATGTTGGCTTTGCAAATTCAAGTTTGCAAGAGATTGTGATCCTTACAATAAGGTTTTGGAAAATCATATACAGAACAAAGGAGCTTTTTGGTTTTAAGACACTACAAATGTTACTCTCAGGACTTGTTTTAGGATCAATTTTTTACAATCTTGAAGATGATTTAGTTGGAGCACAAGCAAGAGTTGGCTTATTTGCATTCATATTGACATATCTTTTGTCAAGTACAACAGAAGCATTACCAATATTCTTACAAGAAAGGGAAATACTAATGAAAGAAACATCTTGTGGGAGTTATAGAGTTTCATCTTATGTCATAGCCAACAGCCTTGTCTACTTGCCATTTCTGTTGATTCTTGCATTGCTTTTTTCAACTCCATTATACTGGATGGTTGGTTTAAACAAACAGTTTATGGCATTCATGCACTTTTTGTTACTAATTTGGCTCATTCTATACACAGCAAACTCAATTGTTGTGTGTTGTAGTGCCTTAGTACCAAACTTCATCATTGGGAACTCATTAGTTTGTGCTATGATGGGATCATGTGCATTGTTCTCTGGTTATTTTGTTTCAAAAAATGAGATACCAAATTATTGGATTGTGATGCATTATGTATCACTTTTTAAGTACCCTTTTGAAGGGTTCTTGATTAATGAGTTTTCTGGTTCTGGAAAGTGCTTACAATACATGTTTGGGATGTGTTTGGCTAGTGGTGAACAAGTACTAAAAGAGGAAGGATATGGTGGTGAAGAAAGTAGAAGGAAGAATTTGCTTATTATGGTTTGTTTTATCATGCTTTATAGGTTCATTTCTTATGTAATTCTTAGAATTAGATGTACTTCTCAAGGAGGATTCAAAAAGATCTTCATTTCAATTAGATGAACTAATTGTAACTACTTCACAAGTCACTTGTACAAAATACCTACAAGTTGTTTGTTGTAATGTTATATTAATTGTGCATTTTGTTAAAGGGACTTGTATATTTATCCTTCTCTATTTGAATAATTAACTAGTATCCATTTTCTTGAAATGTTTTCTGTCATTTCTCTTTATGTTCCAGGCTCAATTGAATTCCCTTCGTCGAAATACTCTATCGTGTGTATATAAGATTCCATGATGAGGTTCACATCTCCGACATGGGTGTGTAGACACAAATTATCAGGATATGAAGTTTATGAGTTCTGAACTTGTCACAGAACTCGTAAGTTATCATTTTAGTTAGACATAATACATAAATAATTAATCTTGGCATTAGCTAGCAAGTAAGCACTTCAATTTTGAGCATGTACAACTAGATACCTCAAAAATTTATGTGTCATATCAGCATAAGTTGCCCACGAGATACAGTTCAGAGGAGTTGGGATGTTTAGTTGTCATTTGTCTGCATGTGGACTTCTCAAAGTTGAAGTACTTAATTACTTTGAGATCTAAACAAAAGTTATTAAATTCATTCAATCGCGCACCTAATATTATAGCTTCGCCCCTTATCTCGAAAACTTAAACTAAACAATAATTGGAATAATGTGACAAGATCATTCAACAAAAATAATTCATGTTTGGCACAATAAGTGAAGGGTACAATATTTATTATGTAACAAATATTCTTTTGATTTTAATTTATTTTATTTTGGATATAATATAAAAGACAAAGGAGCATCACGGACTCACTCTCACAGTTTTGCTCATGCAATGTTTTATATTCCGTACACTTTTATTCATGGCAACAACAAAAAAATTTAACATTAAATACAAATCATTTTCTAAAAATTTTTATTGTCTTTTTCATATCCGTGACTTGTGTTCCTTTTTTATTATATTGTCCTTTTCAATCATTTTAAAGAATATAACAAAGTAATGGATTCAAAATTTAGATGTATGTATGTGTTTTAATAAACGAATAGCATCTTTTTTTGGAAATTCTAACTATTGTTAGTATGATATGATTGGTGATTTTTGAATCCATTATGTGTGGATTCAATTTTATTATTTGTCCTTGATTTCTAATATGATCAACTTTTCATAAGAGTATTGAATAGTTGTAACTTGTAAGTAAACGATACCTTATCATTTAAATGAAAAAAATTATAACTTTTAAAATTCATCGCGTAAATGGAGTGGAGAATTAGAGTCTTAAAAGTATGCTTGTGAGATGCGCGGTTAATTTTATTTACTTGTTTTTCACAAAAATAAAAATAAAAATTGAGGTGAGGTTGTAGTTTTATTGAAATAATAGAAGTCTATTATGAGTCCGTCACTAATAATATTCCACATGTTTTAGTTTATAAAACAGTGTTGATAGAGCGTGAACCAGAGTCTGAAGAAAGAATAAAAATCTATTGAAATTATAATTTTATCATGGCATATATGCTGTTTTAAAAGCATGTCACCAAGTAATATGAGATTTCTAAAAATACATTATTTTTTCCATATGAAAATGTTTATTCTCTTCGAACATACTTTACTAAAAGAAGATAGTACTACATACAATAGAATCGATCAATAGAGTTATAATGGAATAGTCTAATTGTTACTAGAGAAACTTCTATAATATCAAACTCAAAAGGATTAAAAGAGAAGGTTTATCGTAAATAATTGGAGCTTGTTTCCAGGGCCGTCTTAACCCCTAGGACACTAAAGTCATCGCTTGGAGCCTCATATTTTTTGGGGGAGCCATTTTTAAACTTATATATATTGTTTTAAAAAAAATAAAAAATTATATGTACTATGAGTGCTATGATTTCTACTAAAGAAATTACATATGACATGAATATAAATATGATTTTCGTAAGAAACAATTTAATGAAAATATGGATACCGAAATCACTAACTTCCTTGAAGAATCTTTAGAGTTGATTACGTTATATATGTAGAGTAGGTCAAACTATTTTCTCACTTTAAAATAGATTTGAACCAATTGAAGCATATAAAAATATTTTTGATTTCTTATTTAGTGGTAAAATATTGAGATTACTAGATGATGAAATTTTTCAAAAAATATTGTCTTAACCTTGAACTTTCTTTAACACATACTAGTTATTCTGAATTGATGGGTTAGATTTATCTTTTGAATTAAAAGTGTTAAAGATAAATAATACAAGTAGAAGATAATGGTGTAATGAAAATACTCAATCAAATAAAAAGATTTGATTCTTTTCCAAATACACATATTGCTTATAAGATAATGTTACCAGTCTTGTAACCATTGCCTCAACCAATTTTTTCTTTGTTCGAAATTAAAATTGATTAAATCTTCTTAAAGATCAACAATGTCTCAAGATAGATTGAATAAATTAGCTATATTATCATTTGAAAAGAAATTATTAAAACAAATTGATTATAAATTAGTACTTAATGACTTTGCATCTGAAATAGCTAGAAAAGTATATTTTAAATAAAAGTACATATGATGAAAAAAATTTAGGGCCCCTCTCTTAAATTTCGCTTTAAGCCTTCAATGTTGTTGAGTCGGCCCTGCTTGTTTCACGTCGTATTTTTCAAATATATTTTGAATTTTTTTTAAGTCGAAGGTCTATCGTAATTATTTTCTCTACCTCAAAAGTCATTAGGTGAAAATACCATCTTCGTAGTTCATTCATTTTAAGTTGTATAAATTATAGGAACCACATATTATAAGTACTAAATAACATCCTATCCCTTCTAGTTTTCTATTTACCAAAAATCCCTTAAAAATGCTGTTTGCGGGATACATAGCGTTGTGCACGGGATACATAAAGTTTGATACATTTCAGTTAATAGTTGTTGCGTTGTGCACGGGATACATAAGGTTTGATACATATCGTTGTGCACGGGATACATAAGGTTTGATACATTCCAGTTAATAGTTGTTGCGTTGTGCACGGGATACATAAGGTTTGATACATAGCGTTGTGTACGAGATACATAACATTGTGCACGAGATACATAAGGAAAATAAGGGATTTTTGAAAATTTTGAAATAAATAGGGATAAATGGATATTAAGGTAAGTGTCCTTTTAAGTTTTAACCTGAAATGTTGTTGTAATGAGTATGGGTTGTAAACAAAAATTTGGCCCATGGATATTAGTGGGAAAAGCCCAATAGCTGTGTCAAATGATGGGCCTAACAATGAATAAACCGGGGGCCCAAAAATTCTCCTCCAACCCGTTAATAGCTCAGAAATTGAACAAAATTCCTACTTGTTGTTAGTAAAAATGGCACGGAGCATATCCCGGTCGCCGTCGTATTCTCGACGGTCTCGATCTCCGGTGAATCGTCGTCGCAGCAGTCGACGGAGCCGACGTGACCGAAGCCGTTCACCCTATTCCAGCAGGTAATATTTTGTCTTCCAGCTCGTATTCACATGAATTTGTATCTCCTTTTTCGTTGAAAAATGCAATTTTTATGATTTATTGCTAATTTATATGAATTTGCATATCTGTTTTGTTGAAAAGGTTCAAACTTTTGTTATTTTTCTCATGTACTGTATGGAGTGTGGTAACAAAGGTGTGGCCTAGCCGTCAACGAAGTGTGTCGAGCACCATGAGGTCTCATTTGTTGTAGCCTTGGTGGACAGAGTTACATGGTAACTGATGCTGGTGGGAGGTGTCGGGTACCTCGTGTAATTAGTCGAGTGCCCACAAGCTGGCCCTGACACACTTTTCGTTTTCTATTTTTAGTTTAAATGTTTGGAATTTTAGCTGCATTGTTTTGAAGCCTGAAAAATCTATCTTCATTTAGTAGTTTATTTCAAATCTCAACTAGAAATCTCCTAATTGCTATATTCTATATATAAACCGATGTCTTTACAGGTATGTAACTTTCTGCTTACTACTTGTACTTTTGGATAGTCTGGTTTGATTGTGGTAGTCAGATAAAGGGGCGGGCTGAGAGATAGATAGTAGAAGAAGGTTGATTTAAAGAAAATTGTGTGTGAATACAAATTGGGAATGCCAGCAGACGGTGTAAGTGTGTGTGTTCTACTTAAAAGTGCAGCCTTTTACACGGCAATCACTTGCTTAAAACTATATCCAGCAAGTTTTATGTTTCTGTAACAAGAGGATTGTGACAGTGAACCACACAGAACAGTTCATGTTTTAGTAGCGGATTTTCATTGAAATTGGTTGTCCTTCACATTATCACATCTATGCATTTTAGTTACTGTTGTTATGTTTTGCAGGAGAAAGAGTCGCTCTGGTACTCCTCACCGCCGTCGGAGCCGTTCTCCAGCTACAAGGCACAAAAGAAGTCGGTCCCCGACGACTAGGCGTCATAGGAGACGACGAAGTCACAGTTCCTCAGAGTCTCCTATACCCAAGTCTCGAAGTCCTAGTCTTACATCCACAGAGCGTAAAAGTGCTGCTGAAAAATTGAAAAAAGAAGAAGAAGAAAAGAAAAGGTTTGTTAGATGTGATTGATACTGTTATGATGTTCCTTTGGCTCTAGTCTATGTCTTAAAGTTACTCCCAAGTACTCAACTATAGTGTGCTTCTGTAAGTTGTTGTTTTCTGGAGGTTTGATGTAGTCTTTAAGTTAAAGAAGTCAAGTGTAAGTAAACTAAGCTAATATGTGTTTGTGTATGTAGCTGTATCTTTTTGTGTCGTCTTTTTGTGCTTATGTATCATTGTAGCGTTATCCACAGAGTACTTGTACGAAATTAATGCTCATATTAACATATTTATACATTGCTATACATACTTGATTTTTGATATGCTTTACTTGAGCCGAGGGTCTATCAAAAACAGGCTCTCTACTCAAGGTAGGGCTGTGTACACACTATCCTCCCCAGAACCCACTTGTGGAAATACATTTGGAATGTTGTTGTTGTTAATATATTTATCCAGAAGGTTTTAGTGTAGTATTCAACCACTGTAGACTCTTGGCATGTTGGGTTATTAAGAGAAGATTATTACTTGATTTTTTGTGGGTCTGAGACCCTCTGAAAAATGTGCTGTATCATTTTTGTCTTACATCTTGATCATTGGTGATATTTCTTGGCATTCCGGGCTATTATGTTTCAAGATACATAGTGCAGCATGCCTGTTGCTTTAACGTACTTGTTTTTTCTATTCAAATGTGGAAGTGTTGAAGAGTTATGGTTTTATTTCATGTGCTCTCTGTATTTTGAACTAATTGAATAACTTTCAGGCTACAGCTTGAGGCAGAACTCAAGCAATTAGAAGAGGAAACTGCAAAGAGATTGGAGGAAGAAATAAGGAAAAGGGTTGAGGAAAAGTTAAGTTCAGAGGAACTTAAGCTGGAAATAGAGAGGCGAATAGAAGAAGGTCATAGAAAACTGTTTGAAGATGTTGAAATTCAACTTGAAAAAGAAAAGCAAGCTGCTCTTACGGAGGCAAGGCTAAAAGAAGTAAGTTTCTGTTGGGGTGGTTATTGACCCATTGTTGATATCTACTAATCATTATATTCTCCGCTTGTGTACTTCTTCTTTTTGTCATCGTATCTTGATGAGATCTTATATGAAAGATAACATGTTATTTACTGCTAAGATAAGTATTTTAATTCTTAGTTCGGATGAGGAAGGAAGCAGGGAAAGTTTAGCTCTTCTTTGTTCTACTTGTACTTTAGTAGCAGTATTTTTGTTGTAAGAAGTTAGGCATTGACCCATGAACCTGATATACTCCAGAAACTTTCCTGTCTACACTGAAAACTACTTGTTAGTTCACCTTTAGAGAGTGAGTCGGCTAGCTTTCCTCCATTTATGTATCTTATATTTTAACAATTCCAAAATAGTTTCTTGTCTTCCCACTTAATCGAGGTTAAAACTTTTATGTTCTTTGTCTAAATAAACATATCTTTGAACTTTTCAATGGCATTGTTTCTAACATAACAACTCACTGAATTAAACAGGAAAAAGCACGAAAAGAGAGAGAGGAGCTGGACAAAATGCTTGAGGAGAATCGAAGGAGGGTACAAGAGGCTCAAAGGAGAGAGGCTCTTGAGGCGCAGCGAAAAGAGGAAGAGCGACTTCGGGAGTTAGAGCTCATTCAAAGACAAAAGGAGGAGGCTGCTCTAAGGAAAAAACTTGAGGAAGAAAATCTAATCAAACTATCCAGCAAAAATAAATCTAGGACCAACTCGATTGGTCTATAAAAGCACACTCTCTAGAGATTTTCTTGCTCAGATGTAATTGGATAAAGATATCCGGCATTATGTGTCAAACATGGAGAGTCGTAGAACCAAGATTAGCTGATTTTTGGAAGTTCACTCGACCAGAATGATATCACCATGGCTCAACTCAAAGTCTCCATTGCAGGTTTCTACAATTGCAAGAGTTTCTACATCTTCAATTCATGGCTAATGCTGTTAATTACTGTATTTTGTAAACTTATAGGGGACAAACAAAACAATAACTGATTGGTGAAAGCTTGTTAATGACTTCTGAATTTAGTACATGTATTTGTTAGAACTGCTAGGGGATACTCAATAGGTGATAAAAGAAAAATCTAAACTTTGATCTTATGGATTATGCAAGATTCTGTTCTTGGTTGCCTCTTCTTGAAGTTCTCAGGCTGAATTGCTCTCCCCTGTATCGTGTTTCCTTTTTCTTTTTTTGGTGTTATGTGTGTTGAGCCTCTTCTTCTTTTTTAATGTCACTATCAGAGCGATGTCTCTGTGAACCATACAATGTTCGTTCTTCTATTGTTGCTTCTTGAAATTTCATCTGTTTATTCATTCAATTCACAGTCACAAGGGGCCGGAAGGACTTTAAAGTCTATTGGAAACCACTATAATAGTATGAAATGAAGGTTTCAAATGTAAAGTGTAAGTTACCAAGTAATACAATAAAATTGGTTGGAATAGTATCCAATTATCCAAATCATGGTATATGCTTTTTTTAGTGGGGGGGAAATTATCAAAATTTAGTTTCTTTTTCAGAAATTTGTTTGGCCATTTCAATCACATTGATGGCTTCAACTCAACCAAAATTTGTTAAGTCTATTTGTAAGTAAAGAATGCTAGTAATTACTTCAAGTATTTTGACTTGACAAAGAAAAACAACAAACATTCAGAATAAATAACTGAGTTCGAGTTACGAATGGAGCAAAAAGGTGGGAGTTCCTATATATGGAGGGGTATGAAAACAAAACAAAAAAGAAAACTTGAAACAATTTACATAATAAAAAAGAAACAATATTTTATCCTTTGAGTGTACAATAGTTGTAAAAATGTATCATTGAAAAAACTAAAAAGCAATGGTCTTTGTACATATGCTATATAATCAATTAATCATACCTACTCAATATGTTGGCATAACTTTTTAATCTTTAGTTCAACAATGCTTGAAGAACAAAACAAGCAAACAACACCCCACACCCCTCAACTCCATCTTTTTTTTTACAAGTTTTATTATCATTAGTAAAAGAGTTAGTCCACCAACTTAATCTCTTCTAAGATCATCTCATCAATTGACAAAAAGGCAAAAAAAGAAAGAAAGCAATAATACTCGTTAGTTAAAATTTATGTGGCGGTATTTAATTAGATACATAGTTTAAAACTTTAAAATTTGTAATCTTACATATGATGACAATTCTCTGAAATAAAAACTTGTAATCATGGGGGAAAATAAGAGAAATTGAAAGCTAAATTATTTTTTAATATAAGAAATTGCTATTATTTTTTAATAGACTGAATATAATATTTTTATCATATAAAATGGAATATAGAGAACCTTTTGTTTTCTAGGTAGTAAGTTAAATAGTCTGATGTTAATTTCAATTACCTACTTAAGATGTGCCACCTAAATTGGCAACACAATATTTTAGAATGAATGAAACATTAGCTAACATTATTTTTCCTATCCACCCATTAGAAGGACATTTTAATTTATTGTCACCAAATAAAAAAGTACATACTTTTTATTAAATGAGAAAACAAATTATTCTTCCATAATATATCCTAATTAATCTACTTAGGTCATAGTCTTACCCTATTTATATTTCTCTATCTTGCTAATGTTACCCTAGGTCTTCAGTCCAACTAAGGGCAGATATAGAGTGTTAATTATAGACTCATCTGAATTATCTATATACCTTAAATAAATACAAATAATTGATTTTGAATTCAGTACATCAAATGAGTTAGATTCGAACCTATAAAATTCAAATCTGAAATATATATGAATTTCCTTCAAAGGAAGGTTAAAAAAGTTTCAAGAATTATTACTACACAGTTTACTACCTATTATGATAGTGTAGAATAATGATAACTACATTGCTTGTTATATATATAAAAGTCCTTGTCTACATAAAATTCAAATAGAAATGAATTTTAAAAAATAAAATATATGACTCACTTCCCAATTTTTTCTTGTCCTCTCCAACAACTATTTTAGTGGTGTAATTTTTTAATTAAGTTGATATCTCACCTTCCTTTTGATGTTGAAATTGCTCATCACTTCAATATCCAACTTTTTTTCTCCATTTTAATGTGCACCTATTTTTTTTAATTTTATTTTTACTATATACTCCCTTTTGTGTGTTTGATACATATATATATGTTACATATTCTTTAATCTTTATATTACCAAAAAAATATATGGCTTCATCAAACTTTGCCTATTACATCCTATTTCTTTTTCTATCATCAATCTTATTTGCTTTGCAAGTGAGTTCAACATCTAGACATGTTCTCAACAACCATAAGGGGTTCAAAGTGAGCTTAAAACATGTTGATTCAGTTGGGAATTTCACAAAATTTGAACGTTTACAACGCGCGATGGCACGAGGGAAATCAAGGTTACAAAGGTTAAGTCTAGTGGCTAATTTTGCAACTTTATCATCAAAAGATGAAACAAATGATGTAAAATCAACAATTCATGCAGGAAATGGTGAGTTTCTAATGCAAATATCAATTGGTAGTCCAAGTGAGTCTTATAATGCAATAATGGATACTGGTAGTGATTTAATTTGGACTCAATGTAAGCCTTGTAAAGAGTGTTTTGATCAATCTACACCAATTTTTGATCCATCAAAATCATCAACTTTTGAAAAAATTTCATGTTCTAATAAACTTTGTGAAGCATTGCCAATGTCATCTTGTGGTGATAGTAATTGTGAGTATATGTATACATATGGTGATTATTCATCAAGTGAAGGTTTTTTGGCTAGTGAAACATTTACTTTTGGTAAAGTTTCAATACCAAATGTTGCATTTGGATGTGGAAATGACAATGAAGGTAGTGGATTTAGTCAAGGTGCGGGCCTAGTGGGCCTTGGACGAGGTCCACTATCACTAGTTTCTCAACTACACATGTCCAGATTCTCGTACTGTCTGACCTCGATTAACGAGGATGCTGATAGCAAGAGTAGCAAGCTTCTCATGGGATCGATGGCACGTGATGATTATAACAATATTATTACAACCCCATTAGTGAAAAACCCAACACAACCATCTTTTTATTATCTTTCATTAAAAGGAATATCTGTTGGGGATACTCAATTGGCCATCAAGAAATCTACATTTTCACTCAACAAAGATGGCTCTGGAGGAATGATAATTGACTCTGGGACAACCATAACATACTTAGAACAAAGTGCATTTAGTCTTCTCAAGAAAGAGTTTTCTTCACAGGTAAACATCGTATGATCACTGAACTATTTTTTGTCACATTATAAATAAATATACAATAGTAAGAGAAAAAAAATAATTAAAGTCGCCTTATTAGAATAGGTTTTAATTGTTATAGTAAGTAAATTTTAGTGATTTCAATGCGACATAACATAAATTTATGACTTTATATTATATTGTTCTGATGCATAAGATTCAACGACTATACTGTAATAGTGGATGTATAAAATTCAATAACTTAATTTGTTGTAGTCATTTAATTTGTGACTTAACTAGTCTTTATATATGTGGTTAGTGAGTATTCATACAACCAGTTGACCATACTAACCACTATTGTTACAATGTATAAAGTTCATTGATCATACGTGAAATTAACGTGCAGGTAAACCTTCCGGTGGATGATTCAAGCTCAACAGGACTAGATCTTTGTTTCAAATTGCCATCAAACACAAATAACATAGAAGTTCCAAAATTGATTTTTCATTTTGAAGGTGCAGACATGGATTTGCCTGCAGAAAATTATATGATTGCTGATTCAAGAATGGGAATTGCTTGTTTAGCTATGGGAAGTTCAAGTGGAATGTCAATATTTGGAAATGTTCAACAACAAAATATGATGGTCATTCATGATCTTGATAAAGAAACTTTATCATTTGTACCAACACAATGTGATAAACTCTAGAGGGATTGTGTGTGCGCTTTCAGAGGCGGAGTTAGAAGTCCAGATACGGATTCAGGTTCAATCGAACTCAATATAACTTCTAATGTTCAAACAATGTATTTGTGTTGAAAAATTCATTAATATGTGCACATATTAAAATCCTGATAACATTGAAATTCTAGCTCCACCTATGTACGTTTCAAATTGTTCGTTTATTTTTTTCTCTTATTTTCTTTGCTTTTCTTTACAAATACCATATTAATAGAATCTTACAATATTTGAATGTATAAAATTTACTCCCAATTTATATAATTTGTTTAGGGCTATTTGTATTGTCCAAATAAACAATATTTAGTAATTTTAGTATAATAAAATAAAATTTGAATGTCAAGTGCTACAAATTAAGATAAAGTGGATAGGAAAGTTATAAGAGTCAAAACAACTACAACAATAATTGCTTATATTATAATTAGTAGAGGAAAAAAAAATACTGAAAATACTGAAGCATGTAATTAATTAATTTACCTGTCTTGATCACCTAACTAATCATTTTACAAAGGCTTGTTCAACTGCCTAACCACTTTATGAATGCCTTAATTTCTCTATTTTATTAGTAATTATATATTATAACCTGTGCGATGCACGGACAATATTAAAATATATTGATCGCATCAAATTGTGATTTCACTAATTTTACGTATTCTTGTTCAAAAATCTGATTTTGTTACTTATTGCAATATTTTTCTGTTTTTGTAGTGTACTTTTGAATTTTTATTTAATTTTGGGCCATTAGTGGGCCTAATAGGCTTTTCTAAGGCCCTTAGAAGTAATATTCACTCAAATAGTGCAGTTTAGGTTTGAGAAATAGCAGGTTTATGTAAATACTTGGAATTCATGAACTAATTGAAGTGTGCCTAAATGAAAAATAATGTAACTTGCGAAGCCTATTTATAATGATGTGAAAAGCTGCAATTGAACGATGAAATATGAAGTTAAGGACCATAAGATAGGCAATTACTTAGGCCACTTAGTTAATTCCTATGTCCATGTATCATAGTTATCACAATCAGCCTTCAGAAGGGAAGAACAGAAACCTTCTTAGCCAAATATCAAGATTCTTTAAGTTGATTGGTGAAATCTAGAAAAACACAGTTTAACATAATGTATTTTATATTTAATAATTTAGTAAAGGCATAGGCTACACTATCAAAACAGATGCAAGTTATGGTTACTTTACCTGAAAAGTTCTTAATTTATCTAGAAGTGCGTTTTCCTTTCCTCCCAGGGAATGAAGGCTTGATGTGGAATATTTTATATAAGTGAGTGAAAGTGAAAACTGACATTATTTTAGGATAGTGCCATTAATATAAGTTGATGGTTATAGAGCTATAAGGATAGTGCTGAAAATACCTTTTTAGCCTTGATCATCCGTTGCTTGGCTTTTCTATATAGTAGAAATGTATACATAACAAAATAGAAGAACAGACAAGGAATAGAAAGGTATACTTGACACATCAATTCATAAGTAATTGAGAGTTGGGGAGGGGAAGTTTGAAAAATACAGCAAGTCTGAAGTTATTGAGTTCAAGTAACTCATTCAAATCCTAAGGCTATATACAATCACATCTTTTGATATTTCACTTTTTCGCTAGAAAACAAGAATAGGGAATGGGGATAAAGATGATATTTTCAATATGTACATGAGATGTTTGGAGGATATTTGAGCCAAACTTGTCAGTTAGGCCACTTGGCAAATCTGTCAAATTTTACAGAAGACTATCTTGTATCCATTTGTTTTTTATTTGGTAAAAGACACTTTAATATGTTTAACACTGGCAGAATTTTGATTTGCCATAGGTGAATTGACATGCCTAATGCACAACCACGTCCTTTCCTCTTGAGATTCAAGTTGTGAGGCAAGTGGTACATGCCATTATCCTTATCCCACCTCTTGGAGACATAAGGAACAAAATTACATTTAAAGGTTTTGTTAAATGATAACACGCACAACATTGTTTTTATATGTGCTCAATCTCAAGTACACGTTATGTATCTGAAGATAGATAAGAAGGGTTCATTTATATTTGTATTTTGGTTTCATGAGCATATATTATTTATTATACGGAAAAGGGACAAAAATACCCTTGGACTATTCGAAAAGGTTTAAATATACCCTCCATTCATCTATTGGGCTAAAAATACCCCTCCATCCACCTTTTTGGCCTATTTTTACCCTTAAAACTTAACAAATTTTTTTAAATTATTATTATTAGTACTACTTATTATGTGGCGTCTTCCTATTGGATAAAATAAAATCCCCAACTCACCAATTTTTTCCAGCCTGCCCGACCTATACTACATTCCTATGACCCAAATCCAATTAAACACAAGTGCCCAAATTTAATACCCACCCTCTTCGTCTTTCTTTTTGGAGCAATTCTTTAAAGGAATCCATGAAGTAGAGGCATACAAATAACCCCCAACTTTCCTCGTAGCCGTCGCCATTAATTTTTTATTTTTCAAATAAAGCAGGTATTTTTCGAAGAACAATTGAATTTTAATATGATCATAAGGAAACCTGAGAATTAAAAGTTTAAATAGATTATGAATTATTGAAGTATTCAACTAGATCGGATCAAACCATATATGAATGAGATTGTATTGGGAGTAATATATTATTAAGAGGGATAATAATTATTCATATAAAGGTCAACAAGATGAAAAAAAAAAGGGAGAAATAATTTTTCAAAATTCTTCGATGAATTCGTCATGGGAATGATGAGGAATGATTTGGTTGCCTCTGGCCTCTGCTTCATGGCTTGTTAAAAAAAATTGCTGCTCCAAAAAAAAGAAATGCTGCTCCACGAAGAAGACGAAGAGGGTGAGAATATTAAATTTGGGATTCCTTGTGTAATTGTGTTTAATGGAATTTGGGTCACGGAGTTGTGGGTGTGGATCGGGGCGGGTTGGAAAAAATTGGTTAATTGGGGATTTTATTTTATCCAATAGGAGGACGTCACGTAATAAGTAGTACTAATAATAATAATTTTTAAAAATCTGGTAAGTTTTAAGGGTAAAAATAGGTCAAAAAGGTGGATTGAGTGGTATTTTTAGACCAATAGATGGATGAAGGGTATTTTTAAACCTTTTCGTATAGTTCGAGAGTATTTTTGACCCTTTTCCGTTTATTATATAGCAAAGCAGATTAATTAGAAGATACTACTGACCTGAATTATATATAAAAACACGGAGGCGGCATCGGAAACACTGGACTTGTTTCAGAGAAACTGAAATGCACCTTCCGTCAAGAACAGGTAGCCTGTGAAACAGTGATCCTGGCATTTGTATTTTGATTTATATGTCGTAATATACATTTATTTGTCCTATCCCAGCACTTGTACCCGCACACCCGAATCGAATACCGACATGAATGGTGGTGTGAAATCCGAACAACATAAGTGTCTAGTCAAATTTAACTTCCCTTGCACGACTTTGAAGTTACTCTTGGAGTTGTAGGTGACATCTTGAATTTAGTGCAATTCCTGTTAATTATACCTGAAAAGAATATAAAAATCAACTAATAAAAGGTTTCCAAAAAGATAAATTGAACCTTTGCCGACCCGCAAATAAAAATGGAACAATAAAAATGGTGGTGTGTATATATATGCAGACACATATGTAAAAAGAGTTGTAGTGTATTATCATCAATAGTTAAGCAACCCACCTTAGCTTACAAATTGATAGTAAATACGAATACCCAGTTTGAGCACAAAAGAGACGAAAAGGTATAAGGAAGATGGATATCTAGGTTGAGCTTGGAGAAGATTTGGGTAAAAAAGTGTAAGAAGATGAAGAGAATTGAAACAATGGTATGAAATTGGGAGATGTTGCGTTTATTTTTATTTTTTTTTAATTTTTTTTTTGCTTGGAATGCTGGAGAAGAATGCGGATGATTCTAGAAATTGGATGTCAGCGTAAAATTACCAAACTACCCTTGGTCGTCCTGGTTGTCTTCACCTTTCTATATAATAGAAATATACCTCTCATTCATTAAGGCTGATAATTTTCGCTTAACTGATACTAAATTGGTATCATTAAGGCTGATAATTTTTGCTTAACTGATAAATCAGTATCATATACTGTATTGGTATCATTAAGGTTGACAATTTCATTTAACTTGATACTAAATCAATACAGTATATATATATATTAGTATATGTTAATTTAACTTCATAAATTACTCATTAGTCAATGATACTATAAGAGTATATGTTTGTAATTATTTGGTGGGGGTATGAATGTAAAGAGGTATATGTTTATAATATTTTGCTTTTATGGGGTATTTTCTTAGTTAAGCTCAATCCGTTCAATCCACCGAATTCATTCAAGTTTGGAAAGGTCAAAATCTGTCTATTTATTAACTCAGTCTATTTCACCCAACTCATTTCAGCCTATTAAAAATTGAGTTGGTATGTAGCCCAAATTAACTCGTGAGTGATCTTATCAAAATATGTTTTAAAATAATATTTATTTATTTCATATGTTATATATAGTCATAATAGAGAAAAGTAATGATTTTGTTAAGAACTAAAAATATCAAAGAACAAAATAAAGGAATTAAATCTTAGTGAGAATTGAGTGGGGTGAGTTATCATCCGCATTCTATCTCATTTTAGTCAATCTATTTCAACTCAAATAACTTTTGAATGGGTCAATAACTCATCCATTTATAAACTCGTCTTAATTACACCTCTAATATCTACTACTTATATATAAGTGTGAATAACCACACATGTGGAGGTCAACATACCACCTTCACATGTGTGGTTCCACACTTACATATATATTTGCCTATTTTTTTTTCCGTTTTAATTTATTTGTCTTATTTTTTAATTTTAAATATATTTTAAAATCGCATAAAAAATACTATAAATCATGATAATTGACAACTAAAATTAATATATTTGTGTCACATAAAATACGACAAAAAAAGTAACATGTATTATTTAATTTGAATACTACGAAAAAATATTGTAAATTTCAATAATTAACAACATATTGACTCTTCAAATTCTATTTGTGCTACATATATTGCGTCAAGGAAGGTAACATATATTATTTAAAAATTACGTAAAAATTACAATAATTAACAACTTAAAATATTTATAAATCACATCAAAATTTAATTGACTCACTAAATTTTATCTATGTCACATCAAGTGAGACAAAAAAATCTACTACTTATATATAAGTGTGGATAACAGCACATGTGGCGGTCTGCCTGCTTCACCTGTGTGGTTCCACACTTACGTATATATTTGCCTATTTTTTTCTCCGTTTACTTTGTTTGTCTTATTTTTTTATTTTTTATATATTTAAAAATTGCATAAAAATACTATAAATCTTGATAATTGACAACTAAATTAATATATTCGTGTCACATAAAATGGGACAAGAGAAGTAACATCTATTATTTAATTTGAAAACTACGAAAAAAATATTGTAAATCTCAATAATTAACAACATATTAACTCTTTAAATTTTATTTGTGCTACATATATTGGGTATATATTATTTAAAAATTACGTAAAAATTATAATAATCAACAGCTTAAAATATTTAAAAATTATATTAAAATTTAATTGACTTTTTAAATTTTATATATATCACATAAAGTGAGACAAAAAAAAATATTAGACCCGTGCCACATGGTGTAGGTTAGAGTAAAGTTGAATGACATGTACACTCACATTGCCTTAATTTGACAAGACAAATACAGGGTATCCCAAGACATTGGATTCGTACAAAAACAAATGAAGCAAAATGCAAATTTGTCCTTAGATCCACATCTATAGTTTCTTGTTACTTACAAAAATGTGTGTACTCTGGATCATTGATCTCACTCTATGTTTGACCAAATAGACGGGTCATAATAGGGCGAAGTCAGAAATTTTATTAAGTGCGTTCAAAATAACGTGTAATTCCCTTTGATAATGATTGTGGCGTATTGTTAGAAAGGTCTTTTTTTATGATGGAGTCATAGTTCATTAATATTTGATTATCAAAAATGTTTTGAAAATATTTTTTTATCAAAAAAGACAAATCTTACGACTATCTTAACTTATAATTTTACATTATTTGCTCTAATTAGCCAATACTTAAAACATTATTATTAATCTTCACCACTCAAATATCCATGAAGATATTTTTTAATTTGTTAATATTGTTAGTCTTTGATACGTAGTTTTCTTGAAAATATTTTTCTACTTGTCAAGCAAATATCAAAAAAATATTTCTCACTAAAATATGACTTTCTTTATACCAAATATGTATTAAGAAAAAGGGAAAGTGGTCAGACGGAAACAGTTTACACTAAAATATATTAATTTAATAAAAATAATTATTGTAATCTTCTTTTTACAAAAAAAAAGAAAAGAAGAAGGTAAAATGACCAAATAATTGAACGGGGAAGTATTTATTAGCGGCGACTTATTTTTATTTTCTGATTCAGTGCAGGATACTTATCAGGCGATTAATTAGATGTTTAACAATTCAATTTATCGATTATCGGCTTTTAAATAATTAACCAATACGATATTTGTTGGTTTAGTATAAATTTAGTAGTTATCAATCGATTTATTGGTTAATCAAGAAGGTAAGCTAAAGTAATTATAACCCAAGATTTTGTACACGAATGGTGGATGACTGTTACGAAAAAGTACCGTGCTTCCATCTCAGCGTCAGTAGAGTACTATTGACGTCATTACAAAATTCAAGGCATAATATATATATATATGTCCTTTAATTTAATTTTAATTGATATTATGTCTTTTAATTTTGAATATACATGAGTAGACATTTAAATACACATTCTACCTGACATAATAAACGTAGGATGTCACGTAGGACATGAATTGTCACGTAAGACACCATATAGATATTTATTCAATTTTGTACAAGTTTAAGTGTTTACTTGTGCAAACCCAAAGTTGGAGGGCATAGATGTCAGTTGATGTCAAGTTAAATGACTTGTTTATCTATCATGCCTAAATTCAACTGTACAATTTTGTGTCACGGTAGTGATATATGTGAACCCAACTATTAACGGATAGACATATTATAACATAAATGTGTCTTTAATTACTTGAGCTGATATTTATGCCCTTCAATTTTGGGTGTGCATAAATAGACACATACTTCATATGTGGCATAAGACACGTAGAACACAAATCTCCACATAAGGATGCCACATAAGACACATATGTCTACTTGTTAAACTTTTGGATAGTGTCTATTTGTGCACACTCCAAAATTGAAGGATATAAATATCAATTGAGGCAAGTTAAAGAGCGCACTTATGTATTATGTCTAATGATAACATAGATAGATAGTCTTTTGTTAAACATTAATAACATATTTAAGTTTTTCCCTCATATAAATATGATTTGTCGATTCCCCAAAATTCTATTTTAACAGTCGGTTCAAAAAATCATATGTATCTAATTAATTATCTTGATCGAGAGAAGTATTAAAAAGACCCCTGAACTTAACACAAATTATTATTAGTTTCGTACCCGAACTATTGACACCCTTAAAAACACTCATCTACTTGAATAACTAAACATAAATACACTCCCAATCTGCAACAAGATATAACGAGTGGTCACAAACTCTTAAGAGTAGCATGAAACTTTTAATAAAAAAGTCGAGAGGAGATTTGAAAACACCCATAACCTTGGTGAGAATTAAAGAGTATATTTCGAAAGTATATTTAAACTCAGTAATCAAGTAAATAAGTATTTTTAAAACTGTCAGTTATTCAAAAGTGAATCTAATCACGCGGAGTTTAGGAGTAATCAAGTACTTGTTGACAAAACTAAATAATCTTAAATATAAGGAATGTTAAAATTAACATTAAAATATATCATCCAAAAAAGTTGTTTTAAATGTACTAAAAAGAGAAAAATTTAAGACAAAAAAAAGGAGTTAGGACCTATTAAAGTAACGTGTCCTTTACCTAGAAACCCCTAATAAAACCAGTAAAAATCTAAGTTTGTAGGTTTATTCATAGTTTGATTTACACTCTGCTTCGTCACAAACCACAAAGAGATCGCACTATCTCCGCTCCTCTCCTGCCGGCGCGGTCATCAGAACTTGAGAGAGTGAAAGGGATGAGTAATGGCTGAATCTGTGTATTGAAGATGAAGATCACCGGCGACAAGGCTGAGCTACCGGCGGTTACGTTTCCCGGACTAGATCTCTTACAAAAACCGACGAATACTCGTAAACCGCCTCGAAGGAAAACGAACAACTTCGCCGCCGGAGTGAAGTTGCGGAGAGACATTGGAGGAAATACTCCTAAAGGAAGGAGGAGTAGGCCGGAAACTCCTCTTCTACGGTGGAAGTTCAACGAGGATATTCATGACAATGGTTCTGTAAAGGAGGAAACTTCGACGGTGGAGGTTGATCGGAAATGTAGCCAGAATAATGTTAGGGGTGTGGTATCTGTTAGGAAGTTAGGTGCGGGACTGTTTAGGCAGCAGCAGCTGCCGGAAGTCAAAAACGGTCAGAAGTTAGGGTTTCAGGTATTTTTCATCATATTGATTTTTAGTTTTTGCAAATTTAGGGCTTTTGTAATTTGGTTGTTGCTATATTGATATTAATTGTGGATCTAGCATTTATATTATAAGGTACATTGATTGGAATATTGATGAATGTAGCAAAAAAAATTATTCTTGGGATTATTAGGAGTAATAGAGAAAAATGGAATCATTTCAGTACTCTATTAGTACTAGATTTTTCAATTGAGATTTGTCCTTTTAGACTCTGGCATAACTGATTGTCAATTAATACACAGCAAAATATAATGTTTTGGTTATTCGAAAGTAATTGATTCTTACCTATTTGCTTGTTTTTACATTAGATGGATTAGTGAACACTGATTTTGCCTTTTGATGAATTTGGATAAAGCAATTACGTTTGAGTAATATGGAACGAAGGAGAAAATTGGAACATTTTAGTACTCTATTTTCGTGAATTCGATGTGGAATAAGTTTGGCTTGCATCCCTTTATTAAGTTTGAGAATTCTCTCTTCTGGTCACTTTCGTGCAACTGGGGAGTTCTTTCATGCTGCTTTCTTTAAGTTTTTAGATTCTTGTATTTGTCTATGTTCCATTCTATACTGCTGTTAAAGCCAGCTTTTGGGACCAAACCCATGGCCCTTTTATGCCCATATTATTACATTAGAGTTAGAGTAATGAGTAACTTGAAGGGTGTTTTGTTGTTTTAGATTCCAAGTTGACAAGGATTGTGCACCATTTTGGGGTTAATAGTTTTTCTTTCTTCCATGCAGGCTGGTCGGGTTGAGATGCCCTTTCATTTTCATCATCGCAGTAAAGTGCATGACTCTCTCATTAATGATCCAGTGCAGAGTCCTCGGTCTGTCTTTGGTCCAACTAATGGCCTTTTTCACAAGGTATGTGACTTTTTTCTTAAGATGTTCGGAGTCTTTTAACTATTTAAGCTCATTATATGGGAAAGTTCTAGAGTTTTCAGGGCCCAGAGACATAGTCCCATACAATGTAGTAGGTGCAAGGAAATGAGATCGGCCCTTATAATTCTCTCGAAATATTATAAATGCTGTTTTTTCTGTCATAACCCTTATGTATGGAGGTCATAGAGTTGTCTAGAACATGGACCTATGCATAGTAGGTGCAGGAAATGAGATTTCCTCTTATGTTGGAGGGATGCAGTTCACACGGAATGGCTGAACATTGTCTTTCCCTTTACATGGGTAAGTTGGAGTTGCCTGGGAGACACGGTCTTTTACAATATTGTAGGTGCAGGAAACGAGACTCCACTTATATTATAGAAATCCTAGAGTAATGGGGTTTATATTCTTATGCGATGAAATAGATGCAGGAAGACTGACTTTTTAAGGATCAGGATTCTTGGCTGTCATCATTCCGCAAAATTGTTTGGGTACTTTAATTTTTATGATATTTAAGTCTCTTGATCTTTGTATTTAAAGTTTAAACACTATAGTCCTCTATTTTAATTGTTTCTGTTTATTATCTAATCTTGTTGCAATTCTCTACAAAATGTAGCTTGAAACCTCACTTCAGTTTTCCCATTCTGCTATGGAGGGGGCAACAAAGTGGGATCCAGTTGGCTGGACAACAGCAGTGGAAACAAAGAAGATATACGGCTCTCAGAAGCTTCTGGATCAACAAGTGAATACTGCTTCAATGATTTCTTCTCTCGAGGCAGAACTAGAGTGTGCTCGTGCCCGAGTTCATCAACTTGAGACAGAGCGGCATTCATCGAAAAAGAAACTCGAGCAGTTTTTGAGGAAACTTAGTGAAGAAAAAGCAGCATGGCGGAGCAAAGAGCATGAGAAAATTCGTGCAATTATGGATGACATGAGAGCTGACTTCTCCCGGGAGAGGAAAAACCGAAAGAGGCTGGAAATAGTCAATTCCAAATTAGTTAATGAATTGGCTGATGCCAAGTTATCAGCAAAACGCTATTTGCAAAATTTTGAAAAAGAAAGGCAGGCTAGAGGGTTGATAGAAGAAGTGTGCGATGAATTGGCCAAAGAACTTGGAGAAGACAAGGCTGAGGTTGAGGAAATGAAGAGGGAATCTCTGAAGTTCACAGAGGAAGTAGATGAAGAAAGAAAGATGTTGCAGATGGCTGAGGTTTGGCGTGAGGAAAGGGTCCAGATGAAACTAGTTGATGCCAAGGTGATGCTTGAAGAAAAGTATACCCAAATGAACAAGCTTATTGGAGAACTAGAATCATTTCTGAATTCTAGAGGTATGAGTTTTGATGTGGAGGAGATGAAAAGAGCTGAGCAACTCCAACTGACCGCTTCCTCTGTTAGCATTCGTGATATTAGAGAACTCACTTATGAACCACCAAATCAAGATGACATTCTTTCCGTTTTTGAGGATGTTCATTTTGTTGAACCTGATGAAAAGGATATCCAGCCATGTACATTTAGTCCTCGCTCTCTCAGTCCTGATGGTGTTGTTTACGACTTCCGCAGATTTTCACAAGCATATGTCAATCAGAGTGCTAATTTAGAGGAAGAGGGAAGTGAGTGGGAAACGGTGACCAATGTTGAGGAGCAAGGTTCCAACTATTCTCTTGAAGGAAGCATTTCATCCGTCAACAAGAATTGCCGGCACAGCAATGTATCAAGAAGTAGAGCAGACTCAGAGGGAATTGGTGATGATGTCACATCGGTTTCAGAGATCAGTGAAGTATGTTCTGGACCAGCTCGGCAACTTACAGAGTTGTCATCTGCATCGAAACTTTGGAAATCACGCCCATGTAAAGGAGACAATTTCAAAATAAAATCACTAGAAGGAACTAAAGGGAAGATGTCAAATGGAAGACTATCTAATGGGGCCATTCTTTCTCCGGATCATGGTTCTAGTAAAGGTGGCTTTAGCCCCTCGGACCTTGGCCAGGAATGGAGCTCACCTGAGTCTGGCAACTCACAAATAGCACGCGGGATGAAAGGGTGCATTGAATGGCCGCATAACTCTCAGAAGAAAAGCTTAAAAGCAAAGTTATTGCAGGCAAGAACAGAGAGCCAGAAGGTCCAGTTGCGCCAGGTCTTGAAGCAGAAGATCTGAGGTAAGAGTTCTTAATACATGATCTTTGAAGCCTCCTGTCAGCAGGTGTATCAGTAAAAAACCAAATCAGAATTCAACAATATCTTTGATAATAGTCTGCTCACTTGAACTTCATGGAGAATCATGTCTATGTATCGATAAATAACTATGTCGTCATAACTATATAAGAGTTAAGTGTAATTTCAAAGCTGTATTATTTGGTATTCCTTAATAGCTTATCTGGCCATTCATAGAAAATTCTACCATGCGGAAAGAAATAGTACTTGCAGATTTATTGCTGCCTTTCAAATAGCGCGTTAAAAGTGTTCTGTTGAACAGCATGTTAGTCCATTTATGCGTAAACTCAAAACTCCTCTACCTACGTTAACCATTTTGTGGCCATGTCGTGTCTATTTTTCTGTGGGGTGAAATGGGGGACTCCTCTACCGTTTCTTGGCCATGTCAAGTCTATTTTTTTGTGGGGTGGGGCAGTCATATTGAACGTTGTCACGGAGAAGATAGTAGTACTCTTGATGAATTAGATGGTCCTGTTATCTTTTTCAAGACAGAATCCTAAGATGAAAGGTACAAGCTGATAAGTTATTTTAGTATATAATTGTTTCAAGCATTTCCTTCGCGAGTTCCACAGACAGGCATCTACCATGAACTACATATAACTAAGAACTTCTCGAAAAATAGAATCACTGAACGGAAAAGGACCCAACGTACATATAGTGGGAAGTGGAGCTAATAACTGAGAATGGTTTTGCTCAACAACAGTAAAGAGTTTCAAATGGAAGACATTGGTTCCATTGATTTTGCAAGTTTTGATTGATGCACAAAATTTACATTTTGTAAGCAAGTTACTTGCAGAAACAACTGCAGCATTTTTTTCTCCTTTTAGGATTTAGTAGTTTTACTTAATCTAAGTTGTTCCTCAATCCTCAGATTTCTACTCTACAAATTGGACAACTTCCATGTCTGATTAGCCACTCATCTATGCATTGTGTGTGGAACGAATGTTTGCAACTTGGTAGCACCCTTGCCGAGTCCCCGTCTTTGAAATCCTACAAAACGATAAAAATTCAACTTTTATACACTGACAATGTAAATTAATTGGAATTAGTTACCTAGTAATACACTGACAGTGTAGATTAAATATTTTTTATACTGACGATGTATACAAGTAAAGGTAAACGATTAAATAGGCTTTAGTGGCTCACCTGAAGGCAAATTGCACAAGTGACTTCTTGAGATTCTCTATATGTATTCACTGAGCAGAAATTGTACTTTGGCAACTTCTTTATGACCTCTTGTGATAACCCTTTGGTTGCATTGATATCAAAGATGTCAGATATTTCCCTCAAACTTGACTCCACAGTACTAACCTGAATTTCAAAAAAAATGTATACAAATTAATTAGTTTAGGCATGCACCTTAAAATAACCCCAAAAATGTATAAGGTTGTGTGTCTAATCCAACACAAATCACAACTAGAAACAAAGGTTTTTTTCACAGTGAAGTAATAAAAAGTTTCTACTATAGAATATGATTTTTCCTTTCATTTTCGATTGAACTAACTCAATGAGAAAATGCATGGTGAGAAACAGATTATCACTAAAATAGTGGGAGATTTCCTGATTTTACGGAATGAAACCATTATTATTTTTCTTTTCTCAGTGATTCAATCGAAATATCAGTGGATAAACATTTTTTAGTGCGAAAATAGTGATTTTTTTAGCAGTGAATGTTGTATCATTTTGAAGAGTCGAAGCAACATATTATGCGTTATGTCTTACTTATTTCCACTCATTTCCCATCAAACTTACTCAACGGAAAAATGCATGTAAGAAAATAGACTCTCTCTAAAATAATTGGGAACTCCTGATTTGTCCATATGAAAATATAACTATTTTTTATTTTCTCACCGATTCAATCAAAATATCAGTACAAATAATCACTGAACATTTTTTAGTGCGAAAATAATAACTTTTTAGTAGTGAAAGTTTTATCATTTTGAAGAGTCGGAGCAACATATTAGGCATGATGTCTTACTTGCCACTGATAAGCCTTGAGAACAGCTGGACTCACCCACTCCATGAATACCTTTCCATTTACTAGACTACATACAAGTGCAACCTGCATGTAAAAAATTAGGACATCAACAATTTCTCACAAACAACGGTATATTCGAGGATTTTTCAGAAATAGTCTCTTTACCTTAGAAAATGGTTCTCCGTTAAGTATAAGTTCGACTAATTGGACAGTTGTAACAGCTCCGGTAACAGCACCAACACCGGCCCCTCGGAGTAGCCCCGTCTCTGTTGTCTGTCCTTTAATTGCTCCTGTCACTATCCCTACTGTCGCTCCTCCTAATACAAATAATTAATTTCATCATTACTAATATATTAAAACACCTAACTTAGTACTAAAATATTAAATTTTGAACCCATATATATCGTATTTGAAAATCTATTGAAGAGTTGGTGCTGGGTTAGTCGAAAATCAAAGTTTATCCGGTCCTTGAAAAATTCGTTTTTTATGATTACATTGGCAATAATCCAAAAAGTGGATCTATTTCATTTTTTTCTCTTTTAAGAAAGCCCCCTTCGGGGTAATACGGTGTAATACGCAAAGCAGCTGAGCCATAGTTCTTCGATCGCTATATTCTTGCGATAGCAAAGGCGTGGCTTATCCTCTAAGAGAGAGTAGATGTGAAGGTTCAAATTGAAGATCTTCGCGAGACAGCCCCGGGACACCATAGCATGTCGATGTAATGAAAGTGAAGGACCCACGACAATGACAGAACGTCCTGAATAATCGACTCGTTTACCAAGCCTCTTCAGGGCGGGCAAAAAATAGAGTATAGAATAAAAGGGGATAGCTTAGCAGGTAGGTACCACTACCAACATGAAGGAAAGCAACTCGGAAAAAAAAGCCCCTAATTACGTTACGCTTCAATAGAATGAATTCGGTAAGGGTAGAATAGGCCCTATGGTCGATCAAAGGTGTTGTGCCACTTCAACTCAAATCTATCTGACCTTCAATCCATCTTTGTCCAGCCAACTCGGAAAACTCTCCAGTACAAGAGAGATTTTATTCTTTCTGCTACTCCCGGGTATAGATACATTACTTCACTTCAATTAGACAATATAAGAAAGAAAGGGTTTTCTAAAAGGCTCCACGTATAATAACATAGCTTTTATCTCAGCTATCCTTCACTCTTTTTTAGGAGAGCTGCCTACGTACCTTCTCTTTTCAACAAAAAAAGAATCAAGTCCCACGTAGTTCACAGTTAATCAATTAAATAGATCGCGTTTTTTGAACCCATATATATCGTGATTTCAAATCTCGAGGTTAAATAGTACTCTCTTTGTTCAACAATAGTTAACCAGTACTATTGACTTGATATAGGGATCAAGAAATAGTAAATGATAAAAGTAATTTTACCAAATTATTCATATTAAATACAAGTCATCTAAATATTGAAAAATGCATAGTATTTATTAGCAAGGATAAAATAGACACGACATAATAAATTATTTATTGATTTTATGAACTTGAAGTATTGTTGGACATTTCAAAATAGTAAAGTAGACAAGTGAGTATACTGAAAATTTTATCTAAAGATAGAGTTTGGCTTGCACCCTTTGTTATAGAGATAAACGCGCTTTCACATTTTCTTTTAAGTACCAAAAATGACCGAAGATTTTTAAACTACAATTAATGAAATCAATGGTAGGTGGACGTTTGGCAATGTTTCATAATAAAATCTAAAGAAACAATAGTTTTTATTTTTAAAGTTGAAAATGATAATTGAAATTAACTTAAGCTTGTGTTTGACCATAAATACAAATTGAAGTTTTTTTTTTTACTTTTCATGAGTAATTTGGAGTAAATAAAAGTAAAAAACAACTTTTTACAATCTTCAAATTCGTGAAAATTCTGAAACTCAACTTCAAATTGAATTCGAGAATTTTACGACGAAATGTGTATCCGGAGTTTAACCCCAAAAAAAATAGTGAAAAAATTTCATGACCATACGTCTATTCAAAGCATCTTAACGACCAATTTTGTGAATTCGAGAAAGAAATACATACCTAAAGCAAGAATGCACATAAAAAGAGCCCAAATAGTATTCTTTATGACCATCAACAAGAGTCCAGAAGAAAAGCCAGCAAATCTGAAGAAAACCCAAGTGAAAATGCACTCTTTACTCTTTACTAGTAAAGTATAAATGCAAGTAAACAAATTGTTCGTCATTTGCAAAAAATGAATTTAATCTAGAGCCAGAAAACTGTTACAAGGTCAGAAAGATATGGGAAGAGAATAATAAAGAAGGTAGAATTAGAATGTGAAATTTGTTTAGAAAGAAAGAACAAGTGAGTAGTTGAAAGTAAAGGCAAAGAGCATTTATAGGGGTGGTATGTCATGGTACTAAGAGGAAAATGCATTTAGATCTTAGAGCTACCACTCACGTGCTAACTCATGCATGTGTTGTTCAAGTGTAAATGATCAACTAATCACTATGATCATCCATAGATAGGATCATGGCCCCACATTCAAGATTTACGGTGCGTTTCGGATCGTTAAAAAATAAGTAGATTTCGTACTTATTTTATGATGTTTGGTATTTATAAACTATGCAAATACTATGGGCTGAGATAGAGGATATGAGTGGGGGTAGTGCGAAATGGGGGTTATAGGGGTGGAGGTGAGGATAGGGATAGGGAAGAGACAATTAATGTGAAAATTGAAATGTTGTTTATGGAACTTATTTTTTCTATTTTAATTAGAGACGTCATTTTTCTATTTTAAAGAAATTTATTTTCCTTCATACCAAACACATACCTAATCTACATGAGTATATGAGTTTGTAGACGCTCATACTATATAAAAGTTCATTTCAAAAATCAAGGCAAAAGTCTATTCTGAACCATCTATGTCAAATTTAGAATTTTATTTAAATATTGATTTACCCATCAGATATAAACTTATGCGCCAAATATCAACTAAAAAATATCGTTAATCAACACTCAAATTCATGAATTTCATAATTATCATGATTAGGGCAAAACCCCTCAAATCCCCAATCCAAGCACCAATATAAAATCACGAATTAAACGATGAAATAACCAAGAATTTGTAAATAGAAGGTTAGAATCTTACCCAAAGTGAAATCGAGTAAAGCCCCTTTATAATCTTTTCAAAACTGGGCTTTCAATCTCTCAAAATCAAATTACGAAGTCTACGTTCGAAAAATACTATTAAATTTGCTGAGGTGTAACTTGTTCTTCGCGAATGTGAAGCCTTGTTGCGATTGTGGTGACTCATCCACCGCAATTACAATGCCCTTCTCACGAATATAATGTGATGTACAAGCTAGACCCGACCCCAACTCAACCGATTTCCTCTACACGATCGCGACCTATCCACTTTGATTGTGACGCTCTAACCCTATTACTCTTCATGATGAGACCTTCACATACGCAAAGAAGAAATATACTTGCGCTAGAAACAACAAACCAACAACAACCCAAAACCAATCAAAGTCCCGATCCTACCCTCGAAAATTATTTGGAACCTCTTGAAAATAAATTAAATATGTAGATCGTCTATACAACATGTTTTGGACTTGTTGCAGCCATCAAAACACCGATCGAAGATTGTCTTATTCAAAAATTAGCTGTGATCAAACTTAACTTTTTCAAAACACTAAAAACCAATGAATGACCCGAATAACTTTCAAGTGTCTCGAAATTTGTGCAAATCTTTTAACCAAGTTATAAATCATGCTTCAGACCTAACTACGCTATCAAAACTCAAATTTGACCTCGCTAATAAAAAATATTGATTTTCAATCAAATCTTCAAACTTAAAATTTTTGTCTGAAACTCAATTGTTCATCTCGAAAATCGTGTCGTCTGCCCCACAAGTTATAAAAGCCATAATGAAGCTATAAGAAAGTCAAAATAGAGAAAACAAGTTGAAAACTCAAACCACCATGAGGATCATTACAAAAAGTTACTTTTTTTTTTTATTTCTCATTCGGTGTTTGGTACTTATATTGGAGTTTGATTAAATTTGGATTCACGTCAAAAAATCCCACATTAAGGATAAAGTGCTCCCTAACAAACGTGATTTCATACTCAAAGGAGCTTAAACCCAAAACCTCTAGATTAGGATGAAAACATATTCATCACTCCACCATAATCCTTGTTGGTACTTATTTTTTCAAAATATGAGTTCAAAGCATAATACAATAGGTAGTTCAAACGCACCCTTAGTTCAAAGCAAATTAAAGTATGTGCATTCAATTGAAGTACTCATCCTTTAAAACTTAATAAAATGACAATGAGTTAATTATTCATCATGCACTCATACAATGATACGAACAACTTCCACGTTGATGCTTTAAAGTTTCAAGAAGTGAAATAACTGAAATGATATAAATAAAATTAGAAAAACCATATACTACTGTAACTTAATTTCCTTTACAAAGAACGTACGTACATAATTACTGTCACAATTGACAATACAATTTAATGTGCCCACAATTCTTCTACCTCTCTTTTACCTACTTATTTTATGTAATAATAATTATTAGGTGCATAGTATTGACTATGGTTTGACTGTTATTGTCAGAGTTAGCTAATATAGAGAACAGTAACAAAATGTTTATGTGCCTATTTCACCTTCTTTTTCTATATTTATGTCGGTTATTTAGTCACTCTCCTAATGATTTATTTAGTTTAGATACGATTCAATAAAATCAATAGTTAGAACTATATAGAGATCACTCAAACAACAGAAAAGCATAAACTGAACCTGTTAACTAAATCCATGATAGATCAAATCCTTAGAAAAATTCCAGAAAAAAAAAGAAAAAAAATGAACTATGTTCATTTAGGAGGAATTCAAATATTATATATATATATATAAGTTGTTGTTTTTTAGCTTTTGAGTGTTAATTATTATTTGTAAAGATTTTTCTGATAATTCTTTTTCAATAGAATCGAATAACCAATTTATTTAATATTTTTATGAGACATAGTTGATTAGAACAACTTATCATTTTTATTTTATTTTTAAATCTATTTTATGAAGATTTTGTCTTCTCATTTTGTTTGAGATCTGCATGATGAACTTTTGCTAAACTAAGAAAATAGAATACATTCATTTGTTTTTCGTTTATTCGTCAAGCTTTTGAGCAACTCTTTCAACTTAGAAAACAGAATGCTCCCTTAATAATTTTTGTTGTGATTGGTCATTGTTCAACTCACAGATGGATCAGTAATAGCTCAGCCTGTTAGTGATATTGTCTGTTCTAGATATAGATTTGCACGACTTTAAAACATGTTATTAGTGTGTAAGGTCTGCTTACTTACATACTCAATATCTCTCATGTGTTTATATATGTGAGAATTCTTATCATAAGTTCGAGTGTTACATACACCCCCTCTTATGAACTTAGCATCATTACTGAGGTTTCTCCCATCACATGAAATTTTCTTAGACTCAATACTGATGTTTACCCTGCTTTATAGAGATTTATGTAAACTCAATTGAACTTTGGCCCAGATCGACAAAATTGACACAAGGAAAAAATTCTAAGTATTGAAGGAATTTTGTAGTTCATCAACAAATAATCGAGAATTATTTAAGCAACCGAAGGATATTTAAACAATCAAGAGTTATATATTTAAGCACCCTAAACTATATATGTAGAGGGAGTTTTTGTAAATAAAAGAACTTACGGATTTTTAAAATGTGTCATTATCTTATCACTAATTTAAAAAGGGACCCTTTTATTTTATGCTTTTTTTTCACTCTCAAAATTCCTTTTTAATTCAATCCTATTATATACCCAACATTTTTTCTGTATTCTATTAATGTGTGACTTTTTATCATAAGTTGGGTATCACATACACCTTTTCTTATGAACTTAACAGCCTCGTTGAGGTTTGACTTACCTCATGAAATTTATCTAGACTTAGCACTAAGGTTTGTCTCGTCTTATCGAGATTTGTCTAATTAACTCAATTGAACATTGGCCACATTGATAAGACTGACATAAGAGTTGCTTTGATACCATCTATAACGATCCAGTTCACTAGTGATATTGTCCGCTCTAGATCTAGAACTACGTAACTTTAAAATGTGTCACTAATGTCTAAGATCTTCTTACTTATATACACAATATCTCTTCTGAGTTTTATCAATATAAAACGTCTTATCATAATTTGGGACGTCACAGAATCTTATGCTACAACTAAGTTATAGCATTTCCTTTCTATTATAAAATCAAGCTAAAAGGCAACAATGTCAAACAATAGAAAATAATTGAGAGATGTAGAGAGAAAAAGAAAGAGTTAAAAGTAGTACCTCATACTTTTTTTTAACTTAAAAATTACTAAAGTTGACTTTTTAAAAATTATTTTTAAAAAACTTCTTTTTTAAGTTAAGCAAAAGAGGGCTTACACGTACCTGTGAATAGTTTATACTTTACATAAAAAAAAAAAAGATTATAAATTTGACGTTAATACTATTATAAAATTCATTTGTGATATATATAGTTCATGGATGAGGAAGTTTATTCAAGGGTATATTGTGCTTCTTCTTTTTTTTTTAAAAAAAAGAATTTTTCAAATCTTCGGAAATAGTAATTTATTGAAACATTTGAAAGCTACTTTTTTTTTTGGAACCCCAGGATAACCCACAGCCGCTACAACCTCTGCCACAGCCAGGGGCGGATGTACAGTGTATCCGAACCCCCTCAATAAAAAAATTACACTATATATATAAGACCGATTTTTTTGTTTACATGTATATAATTAAAATTGAACCCCCTGAGTAGATGTGAAAGGAGTAGCTCAATGGTAAATTGGGTTCAGGAAATTGCCTTTGTGGGCTTGGTCACGGGTTCGAATCCAGCAAGCAGCAATTTTCTTTTTTCTAATTTTTAAGCGTTTTTGTTGGCTTTAAGTTTTAAGGGTTTTCATTAAAGTAAATAAACCGAACGACGACGTTTCAAAGGATTAAATTTTTTTATATTTTAAATCACTAATTGTCAACAAATAAAAAAGGATTTCAATATTTTAATTTTTCCTCCTCTTAGTCTTCTCTTTCAACGAATCAACGGAATATTTAGTCTGGTCTGCTTGCTGCTGCCGCCCCCTGCTCCTGCTTGCTGTCGCTGCTCGCTGCAGTGCCGCTGGTGGTCCTCCGACCTCCGCGGATCATTTCATTCTCTCCTCCATTCGTGATTCAACCTTTGAGGGCAAGTGGGCAACTTCTGTGGCTCTGTAA
>JAJOOS010008114.1:0-73754 GCA_029582725.1 Solanum chiquidenum | reverse complement strand
ATCGAATATAATCGTGAGTTAAAGTAAAGTCTAAACCATTTTCCTCGTGGGATCGACCCCAACCTACAAGTTGGGTTCTGTACTTGATAACGATCGCTTATGCTTCTGTAAGGAGGTGTAATTTGAGCGTATCATAGATCAACCTTCCCATGAAACTCATAATTTCTTTCTTGGGCTTCGGAGGAGGTAACTGTTGAATAGCTTTGATCTTGGAAAGGTCAAGCTCAATGCCCCTCCTACTGACTATACAACCCAACAACTTTCCAACTGGCACCCGAAAGGCACATTTGGGAGGATTTAGCTTCATATTGTACCGACGTAGGCCATCAAAGAATTTCTTCAAATGAGTCAAGTGATCCGAACTCGCGCGGGATTTGATTATGACATCATCTACATACACCTCGATCTCCTTGTGAATCATATCATGAAAGATGGTGGTCATAGCTCTCATATTAGTAACCGCCATTCTTGAGACCAAAAGGCATCACCCGATAATGATATACACCTTAGAGCATAATGAAGGTCATCTTTTCTGCGTCTTCTTCATTCATTAGGATCTGATGATAACCCGCATACCAATCCACAAATGATTGCATCTCATGTTTGGCAAAATTATCAATGAGAATGTGAATATTTGGCAATGGAAAATTATCCTTCATACTAGCCTTGTTGAGATCCCTATAATCGACACAAATTCTTATATTTCCGTCTTTCTTGGCCACTGGAACAATGTTGGACAACCAAGTCAGATATTACGTCACTTCCACTACTTTAGACTCAATCTGCTTGGTAATCTCCTTTTGATCTTTAAACTCAGCTCTGGCTTGAATTTATGAGTTTTCTGCTTTACCGGACTGAAATCTGGATTGATCGGCAACTTATGAGACACCATGTTTGTACTTAGCCTTGGTATGTCCCTGTAAGACCAGGAAAATACGTCAATGTATTCTCTAAGCAAACAAACCAGGTCCCTTCTTTGAGCTTCGGCCAGATGGACACTGATTCTGACTTTTTTGACACATTCCTCAACTCTGAGATTCACAATCTCAGTTTCCTCTAGGTTTTGCTTGTGCTGGTTCTAAAATTATTGGAACTCTTTGGCAACATGTTCGGTTACTGCATTTTCTTATTCATATTCCTCGCATTCATTATCACCTACCTCATTTTGTTCGTTCAGCTCGTGACCTGACATGACATTGGCAGGTTTTAAATTATTATCACTGAAATGATACACATACGAAGTTAGAAGAGTAAAATATAAACAGATTAGTAAATAAACTAATTTTGGATAAGAGAGGGTTTTCATTTAAATTGAAAAATAGGCACAAACTTTGGCCTTGACCAAGGTCATTTTGCCTTCTTAAAACATTACGGGGGAATTTTAAAAACGCAAACAAGTAAACTGCATAAAGGGTGTGTCTCGAGCCTATTCCAGACTACCACCAATTTTTAAAACAAACATAAACACATGTCCTTTCTACCAAGATGAGCGGGGAATCAGAAGTGGCATGGAAGTCCAAACAATTCTTCCTCTGGTTCAGCATCACGGATGCCTAATGTCCCGACCTCTTACTCGATGACTGTGTCAACTTTCTCGAAAAGGCCCCAGATTCCTTCGTTGAAACCACCATCATTGACATATTCTCGCACTAGGAATGACTGGTACAAATGAGGTATTGGCCTGGATAACGCTCGATCAACACTCTTGTTCGTCACCTCTATTTCACCATCATCTGTGGGGACATACCCCAAACCAAACTTTGCTCCTCTGGCGGGAATTTGAATAGGCTCGATAATTCTTTGAAAATACTCCCCCAATCTGAAACCTGGTTCGAAACTGCTCTGGAGCATGACAGTAGCTATTATTTTATAGACAGAAGGCATAGGGGGATGAGGATCCAAATCATAACCGGTGGCATTTACCAGCTCCACCGTATAGAAATCACAACCTCTAGAGAGTTAATAAACAATCATGATATTCCTATTGGAATGGATCCCTTCCCCATGAATGACCAATTCCTGGTCCTTCCAAAAATAATTCATCAGCTGGCGGAGGGTAGAAGGTACAGCCCCGACCATGTGGATAAATGGTCTTCCCAGAAGAAAATTGTAACTAGTGTTGATGGCCATTACCTGAAACTCAACCCAAAACTCAGTAGGACCCATCTGAATCCCCAAGTTCACTACACCCAACATGTCTCTTCGCTCTTCATCGAAATCCCTCGCATTGACTTGATTCTGGTGAACCTTTCCCAAGTCAAAGTTTAGTTACCTTAGAATTGAAAGTGGGAAAATATTTAGACCAGATCCGTCATCGAACAAAAAGCGATTTATAATCTTGTTTTGACACTTAATGGTGACATGCAGAGCTTTGTTGTGCATCTTGCCTTCAAATGGTAGCTCTTCATCACAAAAATTGATGCGGTGTCCTCGAATGACTTGGCTTATCGTGGTCACCATATTATCACTGTTAATGCCCACGGGAACATAAGTGTCATCCAACACCTTCATTAAAGCTTGTCTATGCAGTTGTGAGCTCATAAGTAAGGCCAAAATAGAAATTTGAGTCCGTGTTTTTCCTAGATGCTTCACGATTGAATAATCCTTCGAGTGCATTTTCCTCCAGAACTATTCCACCTCGGCTACACTGATTGGCCTTTTCGATTGATCTTTCTTATGCCATCCTTAAGTCAACTCTTCTGATGTATAAAATATGCCGGATCTAGTCATACCCTGTGTAACAGCCGCTTCAATCACAAACTTCTTTCGAGGTGACATCTCTCTTGGCACCCAGGTAACATCCTTATGAGGTGTCATAATTATAAATTCCTTCTTCTCCTTTATGCACAACGAAGCCACAGCTTTCTCGAAGTCATTTGGCCCAATCGAGACAATCGTCATTGTCGTGGACCACTCCTCTTCTGTCTCTATCATGTTGATATTGATGCCTCCATGGTTAGGAAGAGGATTACTGTTGACGTTAGGTGCAGTGGTCTGAAGAGTGACCACTCTATGTTCGATTAAGTCCTACATCTTGTGCTTCACATTGATACAATACTTAGTGTAATGCCCAACACTATTGGAATTATATGCGCATCTTTGATCAGGCTTGTAAAATCTAGAGCTGGTGTCAACAGGTTTGGACCCAACTAGATGAATAAAACATGTTGCAGTCAATTGCTCGAATAACTTTATTCAGCTTCCAATGACCGGAGTAAAATTTCCAGCGGACTTTTTCTCAAATCTCGGATGAGGATCGTAATTACTTTGTTGAGGGGGAAGAATTTGATGATAATTTGCAGCGTTTTGGCAGGAGGCTTGATATCTTATATATGAATTGGTTTGGTTATTTCGTTGTGGAGCTTGGTAGTTTGAAGGGGTATTTTGGTAATATGGAGGTGGGGCTTGATAGACTGAGGGAGGATTTTGGTAGACATAGGGAGGGGTTTTGTAAACAGGAGGGGGAGTATTTTGGTAATTAGGAGGAGGAGCATTTTGGTAATTCAAGGGAAGGGTTTGATAAATTATGTGAAGGTCGAGAACAAACTTGGTACGATAAGAATTCTCTAGAGGGTGTCTTTCCCTCAGATGCATAGGAAATAGAAGAAACGTATTCTCACTTCTTCTTCAATAGCCCCGAGAATCCGCACGAGGCAGCAACACATGCAATCTTCTCGATTCTTAGTCCGTCTTCGATAGTCTCACCTACCTTAACTATCTCGGCCAAGTTTGCTCGAACAAGTAAAATGATTCTATCATAATACTCAGGCTCTTGAACCCGCACAAATGCTTCAACAATTTATTTCTCATACATAGAAGGCCGAACTCTAGCTGCCTCCTTTCTCCATCTGTACGCAAATTCCTTGTAGCATTTGGCCGATTTCTTCCTCCTCTTCTCTTAGAAATAACGATTGGGAATGATCTCTACATTGTAGGTGAATCGTTCGATGAAGTCTTTATCCAGAGCATTTCATCTAGGACATTGCCTCGTTAATAGAGTTGTAAAGCATTCCAACGCTTCTCCAGTTAAACTTTGGGTAAAGAGCCGCATTAATAAGGCTTCATTCCTACCAACTCCTACGAGTTGGTCACAATAAGCTCTTAGATGAGCCAACGGATTTCTAGTTCCTCCAAAAGTGTCGAACTTCGGCACTTTGAACCCTTTTGGAAGGTCCAAGTTTGGATGGATGGACAAATCTTCATAATTAAACCCGGAGACTTCTAGAGTATAATTCAATTCTTTCACAACTATATGATTTCCTTCTTTAAATTCTTTTTGGACGACTCTTCTTTAGCCCTCCACTCTTTTTCATGTTCCTTGTAATAATCAAGTTCAGAAATGTTGGCATAAGGCTCATGATGGATTGGGATTTAAAAAGTGGGTTTCAGAATTGAGGGTGGAGCAATGGAAGGATTCTGGGATTTTTGGGAGGCTTTGTAATTTTGGGGGAAAGTCTGGGGGTTGGTATGCTGATTTTGGTGATGGAGAAAGGTTTGCTGGTTGTTAACGTTTTGGTTTTGAATGGGAGGACAAGTTTGGGGGTTGGCATTTTGAGGAGGAGGGAAGGCTTGGAGGTTGGTATTTTAAGGATAAGGTAGCGCTTGGTAAGAAGCGGAGGCGTGATGGGGGTTTAACGCAGTTAGATCAATGATGGGGGTATTCTGAGTGGGGTTAGAGAGTGGGTTTTGAACGTGTTCCATACTTGAATTTGGAGGAGGGAAAGGGATTTGAGGCCTTCCCTCGCTTAGAGGGTTGACAAAAAAAATTGGATTCGATTGATCTTGTTTCCTCTGGACCTCAACCTTTAAATCCGCAATCTGCTGCATCAGTTTCATAATCAACTAACTATGTTCATCGGCACTCAGCTACGACAAACTCAGTCAAGCCAATATCATCACTGCTATCATCCACTGTTGACTTTCTTTTCGAGAATTATGACCGGGGAAGGAATCTTTAGGAGATTTTGATTTTGTAAAATAAGCATGTTCAGCCAGCTTATCGACACAGATCAGTTCTAAGTATTTGTAAAAGAAAAACAACTCACAAGAAAATTTGTTAGTTTTAGTTCAAGACAACTAATGTATAATATCACATAGAAAGCATATAAACACATAAAAGTTGCTTCATTTGAGGACATGTTAACCCACGAGTAACGAGGACTGATTGAAATGAGTAGAAAGTTTCTCATTTTATTTTGAGATTAGTGAATCATGAAGGCTGATTTGCGTTGAGCTAAGGTTTTCTTGTTGCGTCTCTCAACATTTGTTGATCTGTACTCAATATTTCCTTATAGAATGAAGGGGAAAAGAAATTTTAAAAGGATAGGGGTCGGGCCTTGAAAGGCTCCCTACGTATCTCCAAAGGAGAATTCAGTCCCTATGTAATTCGAATAAAAAAAGGAATTTTGGTTTTCATTCATTCATATCTTGATTACAAGGAAACTGAAAACATGCAATATGACTCCTAAAACAAAAATTGTGCCTTTTTCAAGGTTTCTTCTGACTAGCCAAAGCGTCTTTCCCTTGTTGATTAGGGACTCCACATCGTAGCGTAACACAAGGAACTTTTCAATGTTGTGATCCCTGGTGCCATGATAGGGGCAATTTTCAAATATTTCACCTCCACAGACAGAGACAATTCCAGCATTCTTTTTGGTAGGGGTTAGGATCCCACCTCGAACCAACTTATAGTTGATAGTCCACCGCGGACCTTGAAAAGGTGTGAAGTAATTAAATCAAAACAAAGTATGTTCTGTGACCGGAATACTAGGATAAGGTTGATCAAGTGAAGAGAATGTAGTTACCCCACATATACCTAATTTTCTCAATGTTAATCAGGTCGCGTATCGTGATCTTCAGCTCCACACATTCTTCTACGGTGTGCCCCTTTTGGTCTTGATGGTAGGCATATGTCTTATGTGCGTCCTCAGTTTCAACCTTGGAAGTGGTCCCTTCGAGGGAATTCAAGATGCCTAAGTCCTTGAGATGCTCGTAAATAAGAGCACACGAAATGACTTTTGCCCCCATGCTATGTTTCTGACGATATGCCCAAAGGGTGATCTTTTTGTCTCCTTCTTTCAATTGTCCTCGAAAAGGAGTCATGTCATTAACTTTTTCCTCAGGTCTTTCTTCAGCAACTTCAGGTTGAGTGTCTTTGGGAATGGTGACATTAACCTCTTTATCAAGGAAAGGGTATTTTTGCGTAGCCTCTGAATCTCTAGGGTTGCATCCTCTTTCTTCTTCAGTGTAGCAGGTATCTCTTTGTCCATTATAGCTAATCTCACCTTTTTGGTTGCTATTTCCTCGTCTATATGCCCTTTTGGCTAGTGCGACTACAGTGGCGAATTCTACATCTATTGCCCTTTCCTCGACTTCTCGAATCTCCTGGTTGATCAAGTGCAGTTTCAACATCAGTTCTTCCTTAGTCAGCTCCACTTTGACATTTTGGATTTTTTCCATCTTAGCAGCAGATTTACCTTTCTTGAGTTGATAGGGTAATGTCTTAGGAGTTGGTAGTGGGATTTAGTTTTGGCTGAGAAACTCAAGACACAAAGAGTATTTTGGTCGAACATTGAGATACTGACTCGTATTTTGTGTGGTAGAGATTTTTGGAAATTTTTTGAAAAGGGGTGGGTTAAAACGTTCTCATTCAAAGCAACAATATCACATAAACAGTTAAAGCACCCTTTTGTGCCAAGGGTAGGCCTAGCAATTTGAAGGATGTATTGCGCCATTTTAAGAACAAATTATTTCACCCCAAAAAATAAGATCCTTAAATAATTAGAGAAGTCATTTCAATGTTAAGAGAAGTCATTACAAAGTTCACGAAAGGGGTACATCTTTTAGGGAAAGGAATAAACTATGAATACAATAAAATCAATCCCGCGCAGGGTAATAAGATAACTAGAAAGCATAAGGTCCTACTCCTCCTCTTGCTTTCTCCACTTCTTCTCAGATGAGGTGTTTGCTAGTCACCACATGCGGCTTGGTGAACATGGCTTTGGAAGACATCGGCACGTTCTGGAGAGTGTCAAGCTAATCATCCAGGTTTAAGTCCAAAAACATTAGGCAGGCCCTTGCATTGGCTAACTCATGTGTGATGAAAGCGAATGCCCTTTGGCTTTCATATTCTCTATACTGGAACTCTTGTTCCCTAAGTAGATATTCCTATTCCCTGCACTGAAACTCTTGCTCCCTTTGTTCTCACTGCTGTTGAAAAGGTAAGCTTGAAGTTGAGGCCTTACTTGGACATCTTCGATTTGCCGACCCGTACATGGCCCTGGATTGAGTGTACCAAGTAAATCATCCTCTAACCATTTCTTGTACTAATCTACATACCCATATCGATATCTATTTGTAGCCATGCTTTCTTTTAGGTTGACACGTCAAACTCACTCTTGGAGAATCTCCTAGCATGAGGTATCTTATCACACCCGTTGTAGTCGATGATGTATCGTCTACTGTCTCCTTTCATAGGTATGATTTGTTTTCTACCGAACTGTCGCATCATTCTACTAAGATTGTAGGGTCGCATCTCTCTAATACCTGGGAGAATCAGGAAAGGACACACAACCCCTCGAATGAGTAATTTTTTTACATGAAATCCTGAAACATCCATTGCACATTTCCCTCTTTTATATCATAGAGGACTTGAGCCCACGCTTCCCTCGTGCTATGGATTTTTAATTTGTGAATGCTTAAATGAAACTCTTAGTGGTCGAGGTGGCTCGACTTTTCTAGCTTGTCCAACTCTTGTTTTTGAGTCTCATCTATTTTCACTATATGTTTAGACATCCACCATTGAAGCAAGATATTACATCCTTGAGAAAATGGATATCCGCTTTTGCATGTACCCAAAGATCGATAGATGTCGGCCACAATGATCGGAGCCAGATTGAAATGTTTCATGTTTTCTCCTTCTTTACCGATACCCTCAAAGATGGCGTGTGTAACCATTACAATCCGAGTATCAATCTCATTTCCTTCATTCTGAGGAAATACCATCATTCCTAAGAGGCATATGGCAAATGCAAGGGTTTGAGTCTTACTCCAAGTACCATGATTAAGAAACTCATTTGGAAAATTTTCATAATAATTCTCATGCCCCCATCGTTCAAAGAATTTCATAAATGGAATACTCGGGGTGTCTAACTAGTTTGCATTTACTAGGAACAATATGTTTTTCATTTGTAAGCTTGTCAGCTTATGCAGTGGTAAATTGTGATGATCTGGATGATTTTCCCTCTTATTGCACATTTTGATAGTGTCTAGACAATCTCTGATCTCCTCAACAGTTGGTGTCATTTCGACATCTCTGAAGCAAAAGATCATTCTCTCATCATCCAGTACCGAGTGATCACTTAAATGAACTCGGGCCAAACTTTAAGGTTCATTATTGATGGTAGAAAACCCAAGTGAATTGAAATTTCTCTTTTTGACATGTAATAAGGCGGCTCCACCAGAAACGAAGGAAGTTCGGCGTCTCGGTGATCATTTTGAAACATCAGAATTGTTTAACCATCTAAAAACTATACAAATAATTAGCAAAGGCCCTTTTAGGCTCAAGGTGGTCTTTCTAATGGGCCCAACATGCCTTGAGTGTTGGGTCATCTTAGGTAAATGCGCTAAATTTTGGGATTGAGATTCGCTCTACACTAGTTTGACTAGGAGTGGTCTTTATTTCTAGTGGATCGGTGATCCAAGCAGACTACTTGGAATGGGGAAGTTAGCGACCGTTGACCATCCAGATTCCAACTACATTCGCCAGGGTACCCCGAGAATAATTTGGTTAACGAACGATGGTGGTCCACATAATCGTCCTTTAAGTGGAAAATAAAATTAGTGTCGTTTGACGTAATATGTTATGCCGTGAATGCAACAGTTTAATATTATGAAAATTTAAACAAATAAACAAGTAAACAAACAAGCAATAGCCAAATAGATTAATTTTAAGGTTAGAACCCAATTTAATTCTCCAGCGGAGCGCCATTCTGTTTATTTTAAAAAGAAAATGGTTTTAGGTCGCCACTTAATTTTTAAAGAAAAAATTAAGAAAACTAATTTCAAAGATTAAAACAGTAAATCTAATGAAAATATTAAAGGGGGTTCGGGTTCATATTAACATTTCAGGAAGGGTTTGAAAGCACCCAAAATATCCGTTAACATGCGGTTATGCGGTAATTAATTATTTGGCTAATTATTTAAAAATGTACATGCTTGATTAGTTTAGAAGTAAATAAACTTTAGACTTGAAATTATTGTTAGGGGAAAGGGAAATAGTATAAGGAATTACTACTTAAGTAACTAACTTCAAAGTAATTGTAAACGAAAATAAACACTTATTTTTTAAGAAAAATATAAATAATCGAAAATCGTAATCTTTTGGGGAATTGATTCAGGGAAAAAACCTTGAAATTAAGTAAACACACTAGCATGCAAAGTCAATTGAATAATAAAAGAGAGAAGATATGGGCCCAAGTCCAGTTTCTGTTCTCCTGGGCCGGTACTTGGGCATAATTCCAGTTTTGGGGCCAATGGCCCAACATTAGTACATGTCCTAGAAAACTGAAGGACTCAAATGTGTGGGCTTTTGGCCCAATTTCATGTCTTAAACTATGCACAAATAAGATGACTTTCTTTTGGGCTATGGGCCCATCTTCAACCTGTCCTAGGTTCTAAAAAGATAATAATAATTTAAATAGCAGGGGCATAGGCCCAAAAAAACAAAATATAATTTCTGAAATTTGGGGCTTTTAGGCCCATTTTCCAATTTCCGTATACAGTAGGTGTATACTAGTGTATACAATCATGTTTATCTGCTTCGAACACCTGTAAGCCGAATTCATGGACTTATTCTTCAATTTTTCCAGTTGTCCGACTCAAATAAAATTGAATGGGCCTCCATGGCCCAATATAAAAATGCAAGGATATAGTTTGTAGCGAACTCGGGCCGATTTAACATGTATCACAAAAGAAATAAACATAAGTGAGGCTCATAACAATTCGATAGAAGAATAGTGCAATACGATAGTAGCATAACACAACAAACTACTATTAAAATAAACTTTGTTATCACATAACTAATATGTTTCAAATAAAATCAAATGAAATATTTCAATCTTACATAATAAATAAACTTGAAATTAGGCCAACACCATAACTTAACAAAAAATGTAATTTCACATTTTTCTGAATCAATATTACCACAACATATTAGGGGAAAACCATAGATCAAACCAAAGAAATAAAATGAACAGACCCCCTGTACATGGTAACCTACAAGCAGGTATTAGTTGACTATTCAAACTATAACAAATGTAATAAAAAGAGTTGCATTTAAATCGATCACCAGGATCTTTTTTCTAAAAAGATAAAAGCATCGTTCAACACCTCAAATCAATCTAAGAATACACATATAACCAAGGAACTTCATAAGAAAAATTTAAAAGAAACAAGATCCCGCCACATCATTCCACTAAATAATGCTACAGATTTTTAACTAATCTCAAATATTTTCAATCCAACCAAGAACTAAATAAACTATTTTTGACCAAATTAAACATTAAAACTTGAAAGCTCAAAGCATCACATAGCATTCAAGAACTGATAGAAGGAAATACCGTATGACTAAATTACGACACACGTGGAGAGATATACTAAGAATACACTGCTAACTACACTGCTAACTTAATTAAAAAATGAAAGTTATACATATGAAACTATAAAGAACCACAGATTATGAAGAAACGTTCTGTCAAAAAATGGATACAAAGGTGAAAAATGACGATGATAATGACTGAAATTTCTAGATTTTTTACCATTACACAATACCAAAACAAACCAAGCTATGCTTAGGCATAAAAGAGGATGGCAAAATTTTAATCTCATTTTAAAGCCAAAATAAGGAGTGACAAATAACAAAGGGGACGAGCAGAAGGATTAACAAATTTGCAGACATGCTTTTAAAAGAACACAGATTCCTAAACCCAACTTGCATTTAAAGAAGCTAAACGCACAACTACTTATTGAATTCGACATCTTCCAAACACATAACAAAAGTACGGATATTATTTTAAAAAAATAAGCACAAACCAGTATTACGATTGAAACATATTAAAACTTGAGGCAGGTGTAGTGACTACGAATTTTGAAGACCACAAACAGAGAGATGGTTTAAAATATACACAAAATTATCTTAAGAGTAGAACCTACTCTACCCATCTCAGAGAGAATAAGATGTAGATCAAGAAGGCCATTTAGGCTTAAACACATCACGCAAGAGAATTTTAAAATCGATCAAAGTACACCTCACTGTCTAGCGCTACTAAAAATGAAATGAATAAAAGAGTTAAGAGTGATTTACCTCGTTATGAGCAGCAACTGAGAAGATGACAAGCTTGAGGATGATTCCACCAAAGACTTCGGACTGCGATGGACCCGGGAAGATGACAAATGAGATAAAAGAGTGAGACGAGGACTCGAAATGGTTGTCTTATTTGTATTTTGTTATTTATCCGTATAGCTATTTCTTGCTACGTTACTCTCTATCTATCAGTTAAAAATTGTCAACCTCTACAATGTAGAAGAAGAGGTGTATTTATAGGGGGGATTAGGGTTTATGTTTTGGGGGAAAAGGGCTGAAATTTGGGTAAGAAAAGGGCCCAAAATTTGAAATACAAATCCAATTCCTCAAGAAATCCTCTGATTTCGTACGATTTCATCAAATCTTCAACGTTCTCAATTGAGGTGTACGATGTAGATGAATACCATGTCCTTTCCATGCTGCGTGGCTTCAATCCCGCAGTACAAGGATGAGACGCGGCTGGCAGGACTGAGAAGCAAGTTGCTCCTGATGTACGAGTGTGTTGGTAAGGCAAAAAGAAGGAGACGACGCGAAAATAGTATGTAGACACCATGTGCTTGCCATTTCGTGTCGTTGCTGCTTTTTGAATTGTCGTGTATTTTGACGCTGCAATTTACTTTTCATTGGAATCGTTTGACGTCGCTTGATGGTGTTGTCATTGGACGTGTGAAGGAGAAAAATACGCGTACAAAGGTTGTTTGGCTTCTATGTACTGGTACATGATGGTGTGTTGCTGATCACTAGGAATGTTGAAGTCGTTGGTTGCTTCTAGTTCTTTTGGTTTACTAGAGTTGGAACGGATCGGGTCGGGAGAAGTGGGCTGATTTTTGTTGGAATTAGAGGATAAAATGGATTTGGGCTGGATTTGAAATTTATTGGAGGCGTGGAGTGCTGAAATTAGAAGGGAAAATGGCCCTAGAAATTGATCTCAAATAGGTTTATGTTGAGGTAAAAATGGGCTAGAATTATAATAGAAAAATGGTCAATTGTATTTCAATTATGGCCATTTGGATTAAAAAAGTAGCCACTTTTGAATTGAAGTAACAAATTATGGCTAAAACTTGAATAAGATTGACTAATATAATTAACTAACGAGCTTCTTAATCTTGACGAAATAAAATATTTAATCTTAATTATAGACTAATTATTTCAAAAAATATAAACTATTATATAACTAAACTAATTAACCAAATATTTAAGTAAATCTAAAACCTTTTTGAAATGATTTTCGAATATTCATAAAAAATGTACCAATTATATGTGTAATTATATAAAACATATATATTATTAAAAAATTATAAAAATGATAAAATTAATTAAAAAATGCTTGAAAAATATTTTGAATCTTCGTCAGAGGAGATGGCTTGATTTTCTCAAAGACTATGACATGAATAAACTCTATCATTCGGGTAAGGCCAATGTAGTGAATGACGCCCTCAGCAGACTATCCAATGTTCAGGAAGAGAAGAACGAATTAGCCGAACATGTTCACTAGCTTGCTCGCTTAAGAGTCTGCCTTGTGGACATATCAGATGGTGGTGTGATAGTTCTTCATGGGACAGAATCCTCAATGGTAACAGAGGTTAAGGAAAAATAGGATAGTGATCCTATAGTACTTCAGTTGAAAGGTGCAGCTCATCAGCAAAGAGTTGAAACTTCCTCCAAAGGGGGAGAAGGTGTGCTTCTTTACCAGGGTCACTTATGTGTTCCTAATGTGAGTGATTTGAGGAAGAAAATCCTTCCAGAAGCCCATAATTCCAAATATTATATTCATTCAGGTGCCACTAAGATTTAATGTGATCTATAGGAAGTCTACTGGTGGACTGACATACAGAGGGACATCGCAGATTTCATGGCTAAGTGTCCTAGCTGTCAATAGGTTAAAGTACAACATCAGAAACCAGGAGGTTTGACTCTAGTATTAACATTCCTACATGGAGTGGGAAGTGATAAAAATGGATTTCATTACGGGTTAACCTCGTACTCGCAAATAACATGACTATATTTGGGTGTTAGTGGACAACATCACTAAGTCAGCTCACTTCTTAGCTGTCATGACCACAGATTCAGTAGATGATTATGCTAGACTCTACACCAATGAGATAGTCAGGTTGCATAGGTTTCCCTTGTCCATCATCTCAGATAGGGGTTCTCAGTTTACCTCTCATTTCTGGAAATAGTATTAGAAAGGTCTTGCTACTCAAGTAAATCTCAGTACAACGTTTCATCAACAGACAAATGGTTTGGCAGAGCATACCATTATATCTTAGAGGACATGTTGAGAGCTTGTGTGATCGATTTCAAAGGTTGTTGAGATGATCACGTACCTCTCATAGAGTTTGCCTATAATAACAACTTCTATTCCAGTATTTTGATGGGCCCTTATGAGGCACTGTATGGGCATAGATGCAAGTCTTCAGTGGGTTAGTTCAAAGTAGGTGAAGTGGACTTGATTGGGCCAGATTCGGTTCATGAGGCTATGGAGAAAGTTTAGTTTATAAGAGAAAGACTAAAGACAACTCAGAGTCATCAAAAGTCATATGTATATGTAAGGAGAAGCGACTTAGAGTTTGAAATCGATGATTGGATTTTGCTTAAAGTGTCACCCATGAAGGGGGTGATAAAATTTGGCTAGAAAGGGAAGCTCAGCTCCAGGTAAGTAGGTCCTTATAGAATCTTGAAAAGGGTTGGTAATGTGGCTTATGAGTTAGAGTTGCTAGAAGAACTAGCAGCGGTTCACCCAGTCTACCACATTTCTTTGTTGAAGAAGTGTGTGGGTGATCCAGCACCGATAGTACCTTAAGAGAGTGTGGTTGTGAAGGATAGCCTCACCTATGAAAAGGTTCCAATTGAATTTCTTGATTGGAAGGTTCGTAGGTTGAAAATAAGGAAGTCGCTTCAATTAGGTTTTGTGGAGGATTCAGTTCATAGAGAGAGCTACTTGGGAAGCAGAAGCAGCCAAGATGGCCAAGTATCCTCACCTCTTTCCTTCCAATTCAGTTTCAGCTTGAGGTAATAACTCCTCTCTAATCTCTTAGCTTACTCTAATGTAATTCAGTATTAGTATCATGTTTCCTCACTTATCATTGCATTACAGCACATTTGCATGTTCATAGAATTCAGTTCAGTTAGATATCAGTTTCTAGTATTCATTTAGTAGGGATTTCAACTTTTTCCTCCAAACTCAGCTTGTTTAGACTTCATTCAAGGACGAATGACCCCAAGGAGGGGGGGAGATATTGTAACACCTCAAAAATTAGAACTAAGATTCAATAAGAGAGAAGGGAAAACAACAAAGGGGGTCCACAGGTCGTGAAGAGGACCATGACCCATCACCCTACTCGTGGTTGTGCACCAAGCAAAAGGTGAAAGACCACGGACCACTAAAAAATTCATAGAGCTCCACAAGGGCCGGGAAATGGCCCGTGAGGGGTACACAAAACCACCATGGATATTGTGAAGGACCACGAACCACTAGACGATCCGTAGAGCTTCACATGAGCAGTGAAGTAACTCGTGAAAGAGGCTTGACAGACTTTGAGGTTTGGGTCAATTTCAAACAATCATATCTTTTAGCACAAAATAAAGGTCTTTGAGTCCTCTTTCCAACGCCACCAAGTTTGCCTAATTCCGAGCCCAGAGAAAAAAGTTATGCTCGTTTTAGTGAAGCCTTGCTGGGAAGAGCATCTTCACTACCTATTTGAAGATCCATGGTGCTCTAGACGGCCCGTGAAGCCTGTCTTGAAGTCACTTCGGCAGCCTTTAGTCAGAGTTGCATTGGTGTTTTCCCCTATGTATTGGGAACTTACGCTACGTCGTTTGATGCCTAAACTACGTCATTTTACTCAATCTAAGCCTAATAATCTAGTCAGACAATACCCAGAATCCTCATTCTCCAAAAATCACCAAACTTAAAGCAAAAAGAAGAGGAAAAAGTCGACCGCTTCACCCAAGAACAAGCAGGAGTGTTCTTCAAAGTTCAGCCCCAAAATCAATAGGATTTCTCTGTAGATTTCGTCACCAAGTACATGGAATTTCATTAGTGAGTTTCTCTCACCCATTAGGTCCATAGAATTCAGTTAGTTCTTCAGATTCTCATAAACAGTTCAGACCTAGGGTTTTTAGATTTTCAAGATTTATTGTGATTATGGTTCCTTTTATCTTAATATTTGTTTCTTCATTATTAGTATAATTACATGCATAGAATTCATAATCCTCATTTGTGTATATTTATCCTAGTTAATGAAGTATACTTGCTAGGCCAACCAGAAGGAAATTCATGCTTCAGATTTTGAATGATATATTTTGAGTAAATAAATGTTGCATTCTCAGTTAGCATGTCATGGTTTGATCATTTAGTATTTAATGCATTTTAGCTTTTTGAATATTCAGTTGGAGTAGACTTAGCACTGAGTTGGACTAGGTTTTAGCGTACCCTCAAAGCTCTAAAACAATGTGCCTACATATGAGTATAAGTCCCCTCAGTTGGGCATCAGATTTAGTGATGACGCCACGATCATGCCTCTATACTCCTGGCAAGGTATATTGGGTCCTCTCGATGGGGCGTATACATCGGACTCCATGTTTACCTCACGTGGTTTATGTCGGTTAATAGTAGCTTCCACAGTCAGACTCTTAGTGCAATTACCAGGTTTTCAGCATTTACTTCAGTAATCAGTTAGCATGTTATCTTCATGATTAGTACTGGGTCATTGCATTCAATTCAGTTTTCAGTTATACTTTAGTACATATCTATATCCTTGTTCAGATTATATCATAGCTCAGTTATGCATTGCTCAGCTTATATACTTTGTGCAATTTAGCATATCTATATCATGCATGCTTAGTACATTCCAAGTACTGACGCATACTTGGTGCTACATCATTTCATGATGTAAGTTCACGCACTTACCATCCAGATCACGCTTAGTTCGATCCTCAGTCCGACTTTAGCAGCTTCAGTGGTGAGTGCTCATACTTCGAGGATAATAAGCATGCTTTATCTTTTAGTCTTTATTTTTCAGTTTTAGTCTTGTTAGAGTTAGTTGGGGGCATGTCCTAGCAACTCCATTTAGTTAAAGGCTTTTCAGACATAGTAGTAGATTCAGCTAGAGTTATTAAGTGTTATTTCAGTCATCATTAAACTCTTATTATGTTCTATATATTCAAACTAGTTGGGTTTTCCCTTTTTTTATGTCCACTATTTTAGCTTTTGAATAGTATTTGATTTGAAAATTTTGAAAATACTTCCAAACCTAATCGTTGTTGTACAACTAGCCTCATCACGCCGGCTAACCATGCCGGTGGGCGACCAACCTCCTACAAGGGTAGGTGTGTCTAGAAAATCAATTGTGCCTGCCAATTCAACCATAATCAATGATTCAGTTCCAACAAATAAAAATTATGCCAATGCATTTATAATTATTCATCAAACTCCAGAGTTGATCAATTTGAAACCTATCACGCTACTACATGGAGAGCCTACAATTATACGGACCAAGAAGGAATCTGATGGATTATCAATAAGGCAGAACCTGTAGTTTATGGTAGTAGTAAAGTTTTCATATGGACGGTCGGATCTCTATAAATTAAGGAAAGCAATTCCAATCCAATTAGAGATCAAAGATCCTTGAAATATAGGAGTTTTGGAATAACGACACATTTTGATCAGACTCTCGCTATTAGAAGATTATGCAACATTAATGTCAAGGGCATGGGAACTATGTGTAAGGAATAGATATTTTCTTTTGAGATTCCTTAAGTGGGATCCATGGTTTAACCAGAGGAAGAAACCACGATAGCCATTGCATGGATATCATTCTCGGGCTTACCAACTAATCTATTCGATAAGGAATTACTATTTTCCATGGTAACTACCATAGGAAAACCTTTAGTGATAGGCAAAGCCACAATCAATCAGAAGAGACCTAGTTGTGCTAGGGTAAAAGTGGAAGTTGATCTTCCCAAGGAATTGTCAAAGAGAATACAAATTAACTGTATAGATTAAGAATCTGGGGAAATTTGATCAAAGTGGCAAACCATACAATATGACTATTTGCCAATGTATTGCACACAATGTAAGCTTCAGTGGCATGAGATAGAGGGATGTTGGGTTATACACCCGGAATATCGACCAAAGAAGAAGGAGAGAACAATGAAGAAAAGATGAATCTAGAACAGAAAGAGGAGAACGCGAATGAGAAAGAATATGCAAAAGGAAAACAACCAAAGGAACAACCAATGCAAAAGCAAATACAAAAACAACAAAGGGAAGAACCTAAACAGCTGGTACAAAGATATGACAAAATGAGAAAACAAAATTGGAATTTGGTACAAGATAGAAGAGGACAAAACAAGCAGAAGGGAGCAGAATTAAATGACAAAGAGATACTGGAAATCAACAGGAAGAAGGCTATAGCAGACAATAAAGACGAAAAAGGCCATTCACAGAATAAATTTGAGGCACTAGCAGATTTGACTGATGATACACAAAATAAAGAGGATCATAACCAACAACAAATGGAGGAAACTACAAAATCATGGGTTGAGTCTACATTTGGAAAAGTGAACAATAAAGAGAAGGAAAGTTCACCGGATAAAATAGGCGTACATGTAGCTTTAGAGGACGAAAAAAGTGCAAATAATGATTATGGAAAACAAACAGACCATGGAAACCAAAGAAACGAAGATACATTGGAGAAAGAAAATAATCACACTAATCTAGACATACAAACAGGACCACATTGATCACAAACAGGGCAAAATGGAGTAGGAAACACAAATGAGGAGCAAATTGGGAATGGACAAGAAGACAAAACATTTGAGGATAGACAAGAGGACTGTAATTATAATAAGGCCCCTAAAAAACCTCCGGATAGACATACAGGAGGAGAAACAGATGAAGATGGGGAAATTAACTCTAACAGAAGTGACCACCCTCAAGATATAATAGGAGAACATCTAGTGGAAATAACAAAAGAAACAATAACAAAAGGAGATAACAGTAACAATGGGAACAACCAAGGAGAAAATAATAATCACATAGTTGCTCAAAATCATAAAGTGTAGGGAACTGAACAAGAGAAGAGGATTGACATTGGAGATGAAGAAGAAGAAGAAGAAGATAATAGTATTGAAATAGTAGGGAAAAGAAATATAGGGGATGTTTCCCCAAGATCTAATACAAATGTAAGAAGGGATGGCAAACATAACAGAACAGGGGACAAAAGTGCACCTCCCAAGGCAACGAGAGGAGTACAAACAAGGACAACCTATGCCAAAGGTTTTTCTCAATGAATTGCTCTCTGATTTGGAACATAAGCTCCGTTAACACTCAACAGGCCTTTGAAGAGTAGTTCTATTCAAAAAAATAAAAATATTTCAAGTATATTGCCTTGATGGAGCCTTTTCAACATGTTAGACACATAGATATGTATAGGCTATGGTTAAATATGGGTACTGCATGGCATAATGTAAATTGTAAAATTTGGTTATTTGTGGAGGCTGAATTCCAAGTTGAAATACAAAGAGACACTGAACAACTACTTGCATGTAAGCTAACTAATGTGGATAGTAGACAAGAGATGGTGATCACTATAGTTTATGCCAACACAGATAAAAATGAGAGAATACAGTTATGGGAGGATTTATATGATATTTCTAATCATATGACTCTGCCATGGCTAATAGGAGGAGATTTTAATGTGATTACTGATGACATAGAAAATTTGGGGGACTTCCAGTTCAATTTATAGAAACAAAAGACTTTAGACATTGTATTGACATGTGTCAAGTGGTAGATCTGGGATTCAATGGAATGGGAGATCTGATGAAGCCTGTATTTTTAAAAGATTGGATAGATGCCTTGGAAATCAGGCAATTCAAAACGTATTCTTGGAGGTTGAACATCTTATTAAACAAGGCACAGACCACTCGCCGTTGATGATGAACCTAAAAGAAGACAATAGATCCATTAAGAAGTCTTTTAGATTTCTCAACTTCTGGGAGGAGCATGACACTTTTCAGGAGATAGTGAGAACCAATTGGAAGGATTCGTACAATTCAAACCATTTCTTTAACTCTCATAACAAGTTAAAAAAGGTGGGGAAGGCACTTTCTAAATGGAGCAGGGAAACATATGGTGATATCTTCAAGCAAATAGCTACTCTGGAAGAAGTGGTTCAGGTACATGAACAAGAGTTTGAGCAACATCCTTCCAGTAGAAATAGAGAAAGACTATAAAGAGTGCAGGTTGAATTGATTAAATTTTATACTATGGAAGAAAAGTTTTGGAGGCAAAAGGCAGGAATGTTGTGGTTCAAAGATGGGGACAGAAACACTAAAAATTTTCATGCACATGTTAATGGAAAAAGGAGGAAACTACATATAAACAGGATCCAAAATCACAGAGGATGCTGGCTAGACACAGAAGTAGAAATCGCACAGGAGGCAATTAAATTTTTCACTAAGCAGTTTTGTGAAGAACAAATTCCAACATATTTTAGCATTCTAGAGAATATACCAAGAATGATTACGGAGGAGCAAAATCATAACGTCAATGAGATATCTGAAGAAGATCAAGTGAAAAAGGAAGTGTTTGGTTTAAATGATGAAAGTGCAGGAGGACCAGATGGTTTCATAGGAAAATTCTTTCAAGAATGTTGGGAGATTATTGGTAAAGACCCAGTGAAGATGGTGAGAGCCTTTTTCTTTGGACATGAATTACCAAGGTATTCACTTGTACTAATCTAGTAATATTGCCAAAAAAAAAGAAAGAGATAAACACATTTTCATATTTAAGGCGAATCAGCTTGAGTAATTTTACCAGCAAGGTTTTCTCTAAAATAATTCATGAGAGGATGGTGCACCTTCTCCCTAATATTATCTCACCTCAGCAATCTGGATTTTTGAAAGGCAAAAGTATTCTTGAAAACATATTGATAGTGCAGGATATAGTACATGATATAAGAATAAGGGGAAAGCCTACCAACCTGGTAATCAAACTAGACGTGGCAAAATCGTATGGTAGAGTTTCATGGCTATATTTACTAAAGTTCTAAGAAAGATGGGATTTGGAGAAGTCCTTATTGACATGATCTATAGAATTATCTCTAAGAATTGGTACTCTATACTAATAAATGGCCAACCTCAAGGTTTTTTCAAATCAACTAGAGGAGTAAAGCAGGGAGACCCCTTGTCCCTCACTATGTTTATTTTGGGTACAAAATGCCTTTCCAGGACACTGAACTCATTATACAAAAATGATAGGTTCAAAGAGTATGGACTACCTAAGTTGAATCCATATATTAATCATTTGGCATACGCAGATGCTATCATCATTTTTACTGCAGCAAATGAACAATCAATGAGGTTGATTATGAATACATTGATAGGGTATGAAAAAGAAAGTGGGTAAAAGATCAATAAAGGAAAAAGTGTTGTGTACATTCATGATAAAGTCCATCAAAATACTTGTGACTTAGTTTATAGGATGACTCAGATTCCACAAAAAGAATTCCCATGCACTTATTTGGGGGTGCCTATATATTATGGGAGAAGAAGGTTACTTACTACACGGTAAAGAGTTGATAGATAAAGAACAGAACAGACTAAGCTCCTGGACTAGAAAAATGTTATCCATTGGAGGGAGGACAACTTTGATAAAACATGTTTTACAAAGTATGACCATACAACTCCTATTTACATGTGACCCTCCTAAATGAGTACTGGCTCAAATCCATAGGCTCTTTGCTAAATTCTTTTGGAGCAATTCAGTAGGAACCTCAAGAAAACACTGGACGACGTGGACCATATTATGCCATCCAATGGAGGAGGGTGGAATGGGTTTTAGAAGTCTACTAGACATATCTAATGCCCTCTTTGCCAAATTGTGGTGGAATATGAGGACAAAACAATCGTTATGGAGATCCTTTATGAGTAACAAGTATCTAAAGAAATGGCATGCAGTTTTTGCACAAAGTGAGGTAGGAACATATGTATGGAAAAAGATGATCAAATGCAGGGATGAAATAGAACATGAAATTTGGTGGAAGGTACAACAAGCAGACTCGTACTTCTGGCAGGATAATTTGATAGAACTGGGAGACCTTTACCACATTACACTATCTAATTTTGAGTGTGATTCATCAATAATACTAGTCAAGGAGGCAGCACACGATGTACAATGGAATGACGAGCTACTTAGAACAATTCTACCTGAAGAGTTGGCTAATTACATTATTGAAAATATAGTGCCACCAGCTAATCATAAGCAGACAGATAGGCCAATTTGGAAACTAGACCCAAGAGGAAAGTTTACTGTGGGGATAGATTTTCAACTTCTCAAACAAAGACAACAACATGTTATATAAGAAGATATAGGTTAGAGGTTTACCTACCAAGATCTCTTTTTTCATACGGTGATTCTGGAAGTTTAAACTTCCACTGGATGATACACTAATGAAGTGGGGCCATCAATTCTAATCCAGATGTTATTGTTGCCTAACTCCAGAAACAAAAGACATTGCACATGTCTTCCTTCATGCACCAACAACTCAGTTTCTGTGGAAACACTTTTGCAGACCAATGGGGATAGACATAACCAACTTATAGATTATCCAGATAATTAATAGTTGGTGGGATCTGCCTGGTAATACCCATGTTAAAAGTATATATTAGGCAGTTCCAGCAATTATAATTTGGGAACTATGGAAAGGAAGAAACACACTAAGACATGAAGGAAAGGTTTCAAATACTAAGTTGATATATCAGACAATGCATACTCTTATTTTATTTCTAAAGCTAAAAATAAATAATTTTAAGTATGCTCCATATGACTGGAGTATAGTATTGGAAGCCACAAACAATTACAACCCGAAAATGAAAGTGACTCAATTTCTATGGACAACACTTGATGAAGGGTGGGTCAAAGTCAACACTGATGGTGCTTCAAGGGGAAATCCTAGAAGAAGTTCCTAGGCCATTTGTATAAGAAATGAAAAAGGAGATGTAATGCATGCACAAGCCAGAGAACTGGATGATTCTTGTACTAATACGTTGGATGGCCATTGAAAAATCCCTAAGATACATGGTGGACAAGTATATGAATAATATTGTGATAGAGACTGATTCCTTATTACTAAAAAATATTATTCAGAAGACTTGGGAAGTCCCATGGAAGATTATCAATTTGGTTGAGGAGATATGGAATATGATTGGAGGAAGAAACATTAGGATATGTCACATATACAGAGAAGGTAATAAGTTGGCTGACCAACTAGTGAATCTCGCTTTAGATAAGGGCGATATCATTGCTACAACATTTCATGATTTGGAAAGTGAATGTAGAAGGATTGTCAACAGCGACAAGTTGAAGTTGCCATATTTGAGGATAAGAAGATATAACAGAATATGGAAGTGAAGCAAATAAGGAGACATGGAGACCTTTTATTCAAATCCTAAAGGAGGAGAATATAAAGGTTTTTAACTAACTATTTGCTACAGGTTCAACATACATTGATGGGAAAATAGTAGGTCGCAACACACAAGAATACTTTAAACTAGTGCAGCATATCTATTCATTTGAAATTGAAACGATGTGTGGTATTAGTATCATTAGATATTCATCCTATCGTTCAAGAACCAAATGGACAAGGTATGAGGTAGAGAAAAGTATACACAATTCATCGAAGAATGTCTTGATACTCAATCCAACATAATTCATACTATAGCTCATAGATTCAATAGGTGAGAATAGCCTTACAACCTTAGAATCATCATATTGTGAAAAAGTCTTTCACATCATATCATATTCATACATAGGTGTGTATATGAGGATAACCTTTCAACAACACAACAATTAGATCATAATCATAATCACTTTACTCTCAAAGGGTTCTTAAAGCATATACATAAATCTCATAATCATGCATAATTCTCATACTTTGCCCTTCAAGAATCAAAGATCACATTCCATCAACACATCTAGAATTAATACATTAGACATGGATAATAACATAATTCAAATAGCTCAATTACTACAAGCATAATCTCATAATATCCTTCTTTCGTCAATTCACCCACATCACAAGGTCATACATTGGGAATATGGGGATTTCATGTATTCTTGGGGATTTCAATATAAAAAGCATCATAAGTCATCAATTCAATCATAATATAAAGTAGTTCAAACATTGGAATCATTTTTTAAAGGAATCCATGACTTGGAGTCAAACCCTAGCTTTTGGGGAATTTCTAAGTTTAAATTGGGGTTTTGAAGGGGCTCCATGGATGAATTGTATCCATGGATGAAGAGCTACCATACCTTAGCAATGAAATCCAATGAATTTTAGAAGAAAACTTTGCTCCTTCAACCCTAGCTCCAACTTCCTTCTTCTTCTTCCTTGAAGTTCTAGAGAGAGAATATATGGGGAAAAGTTAATTTTGATTTGGGATTTTGGAATAATGAGGAAGATGACTTAATTTAGGGGTCTAAATTCATTATATAGTTAGTCTAATTTAGTGTAAAATGACGTCACTTAATATTAACAAAAACCAGAAAACCGCAAAGTGCCCCTAAACTTAACTGCCAAAAAGTAGTTCGAGGCCTCACCCACGACCCACCACTAACGGACCGTGGTTGGACCCACGGCTCATGTTGGTGAACCGTGGTATGGGTTCATTGACCTGGTTCCTAGGGCCTCTATCCACGACCCCTCACCCACGGGCGTGGATGGACCTACGAGGCGTACGTCCCCTCGTGGGTCACTATCCAAGCCATTTTCTAGGGTCTTCTATAAGGACCCATGGTTGGTCCTTGGGGGTTGTACCTTAACGTTCTAACACAAAACCCTTTTTTTCTAAGTATGGGGAATTACATTTACGACTCTAACCCTAATATTAAGCCCTAGTTTTGCCTTCTAGTTTCCGGAGTGTTACAATGATAATGACTGAAATTTCTAAATTTTCGACCATTAAACAAATACCAAAACAAGCCAAGCTATGCTTAGGCGTAAAAGAAGACGGCAAAATTCCAATCTCATTTTAAAGACAAAACAACGGTTGACAAATAAATTAGGGGACGAGTAGAAGGATTAACAAATTCGCAGGCATGCTTTTAAAAGAATACAAATTCCTAAACCCAACTTGCATTCAAAAAAGCTAAACGCACAACTGCATACTGCATTCGACATCTTCCAAACACTTAACAAAAGTATGAATATTATTTTAACAAAATTAGCACATATCAGTATTATGATTGAAACAAACTTAAACTTGAGGCAGGCGTAATGACTATGAATTTTGAAGACCAAAAACAAAGAGGTGGTTCAAAATATACACTAAATCATCTTAAGAATAAAACCTACGCTACCCATTTTAGAGAGAATAAGATGAAGATCAAGAAGGCCATTTAGGCTTAAACACATCACGCAAGAGCATTTTTAAATCGATCAAAGTACACCTCATTGTCTAACGCTACTGAAAATGAAATGAATAAAAGAGTTAAGAGTGATTTACCTCATTATGAGCAGCGACTGAGATGATGACAAGCTTGAGGATGATTCCACCACTTACTTCGGACTCTGATGGACCTGGGAAGATGACAAATGAAATAAAAGAGTGAGATAGGGACTCGAAATAGTTGTCTCATATATATGTTGTTATGTATCTTATAGTTATTTCTTGCTACGTTACTCTCTATGTATCAGTTAAAAAATTCCAACCTCTATAATGTAGTAGAAGAAGGGTATTTATAGGGGGAATTAGGGTTTACATTTTTGGGGGAAAAGGGCTGAAATTCGGGTAAGAAAAGGGCCCAAAATTTGAAATCCAAATCCAATTCCTCAAGAAACCCTCCAATTTCGTAAAAATTCATCAAATCTTTGACGTTCTCGATTGAAGTGGATGATGTAGATGAATCCCATGTCCTTTCCATGCTACCCGGCTTCAATCCCGCACGGCAAGGACGAGACGCGGCTGGCAGGACTGAAAAGCAAGTTGCTCCTGCTGTACGAGCGTACTGGTAAGGCAATTATAATAGAAACGGGCTAGAATTATAATAGAAAAATGGTCAATAGAATTTAAATTATGGCCATTTGGATTAAAAAAAAGTAGCCAATTTTGAATTTAAGTAACAAATTATGGCTAAAACTTGAATAAGATGAATTAATATAATTAACTAACGAGCTTCTTAATTTTGACAAAATAAAATAATTAATCTTAATTATAAACTAATTATTTTAAAAAATATAAATTATTATATAACTAAACTAATTAATCTAATATTTAAGTAAAACTAAAACCTTTTTGAGATAATTTTCAAATATTCATAAAAATGTACTAATTATATGCGTTATTATATAAAACATATATATTATTTAACAATTATAAAAATGATAAAATCAATTAAAAATAGCTTGAAAAATATTTTGAACTTTATAAAAACTAATTATTTCAAATCGTTTTGAAATTTAAGAAACTCGATGGTTGATTTATATTGTGGAGGTCCAAATTTGGGTGTCAACAAACGTTATCTTCATGATTAGTACTGGGTCATTGCATTTAGTCCAGTTTTCAGTTATACTTCAATACATATCTATATCCTTGTTTAGATTATATCATTGCTTAGTTATGCATTGTTCAACTTATATACTTTGTCCAGCTTAGCATATCTATATCATTGCTCAGTACATTTCAAGTACTGACGCATACTTTGCGCTACATCGATTCATGATGTAGGTTCAAGCACTCTGCATCCAAATCAAGCTTAGTTTGATCCTCATTCAGACTTCAGCAGCTTCGGTGGTAAGTCCTCATACTTCGAGGATAATAAGCATGCTTTATATTTTAGTCTTTATTTTTTCAGTTTCATTCTTGTTAGAGTTAGTTGGGGGCATATCCCAGTAACTCCATTCAGTTAGAGGCTTTTCATACATAGTAGTAGATTCAGCTAGAGTTATTAAGTGTTGTTTCAATCATCATTAAACTCTTATTATATTTTATATATTCCGACTAGTTGGCTTTTCCCTTTTTTTAGATATCCATTATTTTTAGCTTCCACCTAGTATATGATTTAGTTAGATATATTTTCAGCATGCTTTATATATGTCAGACTCAGGGTTAGCTTGAGGTAACTCGTGATCCTAGGTCTCGTGTTACGTCTAAGGGATAGCCTCGGGGCATGACAATAAGTAATAACGTGTACAATTGTATGTCAGGTCATATGTACTAGTCCTGTGTTTTAAGGCTTGTTGGTGGTTACATGTATGTACAAGAGTTTTTATGCTCTATTATCTTCTTATAGATTATGTCATATGTCATGGTTCACGTGCCTATCATTTCGGGGGCATATCGATTATTTCCGCATTGTATTCAATTTCACTTATATTTTCGTATTAGACTTTCTTATGATATGGCGTCCTTGTATCATTGTTACTTCAAGATTGATGGGTAGGAGGGTTAGGTGTCACTTGTCATCACAACTTAGTGGGATTTTGGGCTTTGACAAAGAAAATGGTACTGACAGTGCGAAGTAGTGTGCTTGCCTAAGGAAGTTGCTGAAAAGTAATTTATTCGCCAAAAAACTTCTCAAATGGTCTAAGATATCTAGTCGGCCTATAGAGTGCCAAAAAGGTGGTTGAAATGGGATAACAATGACAACTTCATTGGAAAAGGGTTGCAACTAAGAATCAACAAGCTACCTCAATGTGTGAAGACAAATGAGATAACAATAAATGCCCTATAATGCCTAGAAAAAAAAAAGAACCAATGTAGGTGTGGAACCAAAATTTCTTGCTAGGATTATACAATGAGTTTCAAGTTTATTAGTATTGGTATATCGACAGTGTCATAGATAAGTAATGAAACTTTTCACAAATGTGTATAGGGGACCAAAACTTACATAGTATTAAGATATCTCTCATATGGGAAGATCATAATAATCAGTGTTTTTTAAAACAATGACATTAAAATAGTTGAACTACTGCACATGATAGATTGTAGGAAAAAAGAGCGTTGATGTAGGTTATTGAAAGTGTTGAGAATATGTCTCAAGATATTGTAAAAATAAAACAATTAGATACTTTAAGGGTTTTTAAATTATGTTATTAGAGTCTTATATGACTTAAAGTTAGGAGTTAGTTCATTTTATTTGTTATTTATTTTTTACTTATAAGTTAGTAGCATAATTTTTTATATTTAGTTAGAAATTATATCTATAAATGTATGTCTCTGAATTATTTAATAAAATAATTATTTTTTTGACAATGCTGCAGTATTTTTCTCTCTCGAAGTGTTTCTCTGTTATTTTCTTAATTTCTTTATTAAAAACCCAACAATCGGTATCTAGAGTCTTCTTCTTGAGGGATCTGTGAGTAAAAAAATTAAATTCGAAAAATAATGTTTCATGAATTGCTCCTCCTATTTTTAATGGTGAGAATAATCAATTATGGGTTGTGAGAATGGAAACCTACTTGGAGGCTCTTGATCTTTGGGAAGTCATGGAAGAAGATCTGCTGCCAAATAATCCCATTGTGGCCCAAATCAAGAGTCACAAAGAAAAGAATATCATTAAGTCCAAGGCAAAATCAACTTTATTTGTTGTTATTTTGACAATTGTTTTCACAAAAATCATGACTCTCACATGACCAAAAGAAATTTGAAATTATCTACAAAAGATATGTTGGAGATGAAAGAATACGAGGAATGAAGGTATTAAATTTAATGAGGGAATTTGAATTGCAAAGAATGACAAACTCAGAAACAGTCAAGGAATACTCTGACAGATTGCTTGGTATTCTAAACAAGGTAATGTTACTAGGCAATAAATTCAACAATTCTTGTTACACTGCCTGAAAGATATGAAGCATGTATAACTACCTTGAAAAACACACAAGATCTGTCCAAAATTACCTTGACAGAATTGTTAAATTCTTTGCAAGCACAAGAACAAAGGATGTGTATGCGGCAAGATGGTATGGTTGAAGGAGCATTAATAACCAGCCACAAAACTCAAAGCAAGGATAAATTCTTGAGGAATTACCCACCTTATCAGCATTGTGGCAAAAATGGACATCCTCCATATAAATGTTGAAAAAGACCAGATGCACAATGCAAGATCTACAAACTTGGTCGTGAAGTTGTGATTTGCGAGAAAAAATTTCAAAAAGATCAAACAATTGCCCAAGTCACTATTGAAAAAGAAGAAGACCACTTATATGTGGCAACTTGTTTTTCAACCAAAAAATTTGATTTTTGGATGATTGATAGTGGTTGTACAAACCACATGACATAGGAAAGAAATCTTTTAAAGAGTTCATTCATATGAAAAATAAGAAAGTCAATATTGAGAATGGTGATTGTATTCCTACTAAAAGGAAAAGAGTCTATTGCAACTAAAACAAATTCAGGTACAAAAATAATTTCAGATGTTCATTATGTGTCTGATATTGATAAAAGTTTGTTTGGTGTTGCTCAATTAATAAAAAAAAGATTCAAATTATTATTTGGAGACAAATATTGTCAAATCTTTGATTCCACTAAGCAAGAGATCATACAAGTTGAAATGAGAGGTAAGAGTTTCCCATTTAATCCAACAAAGATGCACTCAAGCCTTGCAAGACTAAAGATGAATTGACAGATTTGTACACAAGGTCAATTTCAGATGAGATTACAATCTATAATTCATGATCCAAGGAGGAGTGTTGAGAATATGTCTCAAACTATTGCAAAAATAAAATAGTTAGCTACTTTTAGGGTTTTTAAATTATGTTATTAGAGTCCTATGCGACTTGAATTTAGGAGTTAGTTCTTTTTATTTGTTATTTGAATATTATTGATGAGTTGGTAGCATATTTTTCTATTTTAATTAGAAATTATCTCTATAAATGTATGTCACTGAATAAAATCAGTTTAATTAGTCCTAACTCATACGTATTATATTTACAACATCAATTCCACGCATACTCATAACAAAGACATGTACAAATGCACAACATCCAACTTCTTTTTTCCCCTGAAACACTGCAAACTAATCTATATTTGTAAACAAAGTGATACTACTTCCCAATGAAATGAAACTTTCAATATCTAATTATCAGTGAAAAGACAAACTTCCAAAACTGTATGATGTTCCTAATATTTTCTACTTAAAGGGAGGCTTAACAACCTGATTTCAGTCTGATGGACATTCATCCCGCATTAAAGAAAGGGATAGTTGCCAATATGTACCATTTGGCCTTCTAGTTTAACATTATCTCTCAAGTATACACTCGGTTGTATAGGTATGTATAATTTATGCATATTCGTATAATATTATATACTACCTGTACATATTTTGTAACTAGATAGCCCAAAGATTTTCGGGCTGTAATTTTCTCTTAAAGGAAAAACACAACTCAAACAATACAAGTGAACATTAGTTTTTATGGAACCTTTAGTTGATCCCTTAGGCTTCAGGTAACATTGAATTTGTACTAGGTAAAGAATAGAGTAACTTTTTCCCTTGATTTGCCATGAAGTCTCACCAGCAATTTACAGAACTGGAGATCTACATTTTCATTGCCAGAACGACACTTTCAAAAATTTGGACACCAATCACTGATCAAGATGTCACCGGCTTTGTTACTCAAAATCACGATAATTATGCCATTTTTGGTATCTCTGATGACCTGTCAGCACTGGCCTAAGTCGACTAGCAGATGTGCATTGAATACAGCAGCATCCCGTTAAATGTTTCACACAGCCTGCACAACATCTGCGCAAAACCAATCAAGTATTAGATCAAATATAAGTACTCACTTTCATTTAATGTATGCTTTAGTGTTAAAACAACTGAAACAAAGCACATAGAAGAACAGCAGCAACCTACGCTATGACTTGAGATGGAGAGAGAAAAGTTTTACAGTAAATAATCCTTGCCGAGAGACATCAAGCTCTTGGAGGAAAGTTGATACCAATAGCTAAGCCTTTCCAATTTATCATCTAAATTAGGTATTAGTGTAAAGTGGAAATGGGATTAACTGGAGTGTCCCCTGATATGTGACCTGTGAAAGACAAATGGTGCTATCTCAAAGAATCATGTGTGATTGTGAAGTGAGAAAGACCTGAGCTCAACTGGGCTAAAACAAACACAAATGAATGTAGGCACGCATATGGTCACTGGTGGTGTCACCAAGGTATATGGTGATGGCTTTTGCCTGTCTTTTTGAGTATGACAGTATTAACTATGCTGAAGCCGTGCAAGGAGAATGGATTTGATAAGGTTATTCTGCAAGTGATTCATTGAAATGCTGAAAGCAACTTAAATTCACCATGGCACTTGCAGCAGATAATTGTGGAAGCATGATAAATAATAAGTCAGATGACAATATTGACTCAGCACTGTTTCAGAGAAGGCAAGGAAATTTTAGTTAAAGGGAGCACTAGAATTGAGGAGTGTTTATTCCATCACCCTAAGAATCTGCCGAAGGAAACATATGCCCTTACAGGTTGAACAAAATTCAAAAGCCTTCCAATAGACACAAACAGATGAAGAATGCATTCACATGGCCACTGGGAAATTATATTTTGTGAAATATCTTGCTCCTCTTCACTTTATACAGATTTTGGAACCTTCTTGTAAGGGAGGAGGAGCTGCATTGTTTTTGCAAAATGGGTAGATTGATGAATGTAAATGAATTTTGTAAATTGAATGGGTATGTCCATCCATCAAAGGGTTGTAAGGAGAGTGGCAGCTTGGCTCTTCTTTTTTGTTGTAATATTATTCTTAATAATATTAATGTTAGAGTGGGTAAAAGTTTCACATTGATTGGGGGACTGGTAGTTTGCTTATATGGACTTGGGCAATCCTCCCCTCATGAGCTAGCTTTTGGGGTTGAATTAGGCCAAGGTGTCGAATCTTTACATGGTATCAGAGTTAGATCCAGGAGGTTTGGACTCCCGGTCCACACTACAGTCGGGCCTAGGCGTGAAGGGGGGTGTTAAGAGTGGGTGAAAGTCTCACATTGGTTGGGGGATGGCTGGTGGTTTGCTTATACGGGCTTGGACAATCCTCCCATGAGGTAGCTTTTGGGGTTGAGTTAGGCCCTGGTGTTATATCTTTACAATTAATATATGGGATATGCAATCTTTAAAAAATGTAACGCTATAACCTAAAATGTCTCTCATTAACTGAATTTAGGAAGGAGAACAAAGCATATATCCACTACACAGGCTTGAGAGTGCAAATATAAGTGATTAAAGTAGCATCCATCCATATGTTTATCGATGAAATGATTAGTCTTACAGGAAAAGTAGGTTGCAATCAAGGTTTGCACAATTGCGGTGCCTCAGCTCAGAGACTTGTGAACCACAGATGTAGCATTTCGCAAATGAGTCATCCAGGGAGCCTTCTAGCATTGTGCTTGCTTCGATCTCCACTGCAGGCTTGTAGGTAGAAGGTAGCAGAGAAAGGCGGGCATCAAATACAAATAGATTTCCAACCCATCCTACAGAACCTTCACTCTCAAGATAGTGAGAAACACCCCCCTTCAAGGTATATAATCGCTTAAAACCTTGCTTACTGTAGTAAAAACAAAAATAAGTTGTCAGCTACGAACTTACACAACATTTTCACGTAAAATGCAAAGGTAAATGTGAACACCAGATGGTGCAACACATAAATGAAGAGACCAACTCTAGTGATGGTGCAGTTGTCTGCTCCCATATATTAAGATAATAAGTTATGTTGAGCAACTGATTAGCCATTTGATAGTCTTACACAGCTTCAGCACATAATCCTCAACCTAATATAAGTTTCGAGTATATGACAATAGGTTTTAGCTCAAAACAATATTGACATTTCATTTGAGAGATCCTACTGATTTTGCCTACTGAAGAAACTTATTACTAATGCAACTAGAATTCGTATCAAGTCGAGGCTTGAAAAATTTTCACGTAGTGCGTGCCAGTATCACCAAGCCAGAGAAGCCTGATTAATAAGTTGACTTCCAATGAGGGTCAAGTAGCTCATTTAACTAACAGATGGTATTTGCAGAGGAGCAGTATAAAAAGTACAAACACCCCCACAGAAGATAGCTATTCTCTCCACTCAAGAGTCTGTCATAGGAAAGAAACTATTGGAAGGTAACTGCTTTTTGTGGAGGGTGGATGACAAGAAATTTTACATTCCAACTACTTTAACCAGGAAAAGCTGAAAACTGGATATTCTTATGGTATCGCTGAAGAGATAGCTCAAAGTTCCAATATCTCACACATTTATGCTCTACCACATAAGAGAAAGAGAGAACATAAAGCATACAAAAAATCTACAGCTCACCGTAGTATAGCAGAATATACATCACAGCGGATACCTCCAGTGCAGTACATCAATATATCAGTTCTCTCCTTGTCAACGGCTGCTAAAGGATCTGAGGCAATCACCTGCAAAACAGGATAACAAGATATTAGTCATATTTACAGAAAAAAATATATTCCTGGATCTTGTGCAGGAAATGACAGTTTCTATTACCAGAATATTATCGTGGCAACTACTGAATTTCACATGTCATCCCAATATGTCGATTTTAGCCCGATACATTATCAAAAATACAACATACCCAATATAATGCAACAAAGTAGGGCCTTGGAGGGTAGAGTGTATGAAGACCTTACCTCTACCTCAGGTAGAGAGACTGATTTTGATAGACCCTTGCCTCAAGAGAACAAGTCCAAAACAGTTCAGAAAATGAAGTAACAGAAGTACAGGAAATAGCAGAAAGTAAAGAACAATAACTACAACAGCATAATATGATAGTCAGACAACAAGACAGCAGATGATAATACAAATTGAAGGACCGGAAACCACAGGAGCAATACTACACCCACTAGTATGGACAAATAATAGGACAATACACTGCTACCTACTAGCCCTCCATCCTAATTTGTGTCCTCCACAACCTCCTATCTAAGGTTATGTCCTTAGTAAGCTAAAACTGTGTCATATACTGTCTAATAACCTATATCAATACTTTTCCAGCCTACCTCTATATCTCCTGAAACTAGGGATGCAAATAGGGCAGGTTAGGGCCAGGCAGGGCGGGGAAAACCTTGACCTACTAAGATTTTGATAAGCCCTGCCCTAACCCGTTAAGCATCTCTTTAAAAAATTGTCCTGCCCCACCCTGCCCTGCTAAGCCCTGCCCTGTTCAGTTTTTTTCTTTTTCCTTTTCTCTGTCTTTCTTTTGCATGTTGTGATATTCTGTTAATTTTGTAAAAGTGAACTGATGAATGATGATGATGTACTAGCTGCAATCAAATCCTCTACGGTATGCTTTGCTTTATAACTCCCAAAAACATTTTTGTTAAATAATGATGACTTACAATCACAAATCCATTTTACACGCTAAACAATGATAACATTTTTCTGTAGATAAATATATTTTCAAAAGATAATATATATCTTAAATATTTAATTCAATATCTTTTATAAGGTCTCTTATTTGCCTAATATAAATTTTAATTTTACATAATTAACTTTTTTTCTTAAAATTTAATATAATCTTATGATAGCAATTGTGAAACCAAACCGTACATTCCTAATTGCACTGTAATTACACAGTGGCAAACAAACAAGTCAGTGTAATTATTAGGTTGTGTAATTACCACGTTGGTAATTACTACCCTAGTAATTATACCAATTTCAATTACCAGGTGGCTTTCCAAACATAACCTTAATCTTCACAATGTTAATAGCCAAATTTTAGCCTGCAAGCCAAACCCAAACCTGCCCTGCCCAATAAAGTATTTCCAAAAATAACTTTTCCCTACCCTACAGCCTACCCTACCTCGCCCCACCCCATTTAGAAGCTTCCCTGCCCTGCCCCATTTAGAGTTCTTCCCCGCCCCGCCCCAATTGCCATCCATAGCCAGCGTCTCACACCTCCACACTGGGGCATCCATAGTTCTCCTCTCAACATGCCTGATCCATCTTAGACTCGGTTTCTGCATTTTCTCTTCCTCCGATGCCACTTCCACGTTGACCCGAATGTCCTCATTCTAAATCTTATCTCTCTTAGTATTGATACGAATTGACCTAGGAAAACAAGAACAAAATACGGGACGGACGGACGGACGGAGGGATGGATGGATGGATAGATAGGAAATTGAAACCAACTAAAGAGTATATTAAACTCCAAAAACGTCAATCGAATTGTCATCCCTACGTGAAACCAACCATCGATTAGAGTTTCTCATCCTTCGAGGACGTCCTTTATATTTCATTTAGTCATTGCTATTTTTAGTTTCAGACAGTTAGAGTTAGTTGGGGGCTTGTCCTAGCCACTCATCTTAGTAGACTTTCAAAAGTTCGTTATCACATAAACCTGCTATTTTAGATGTTTGAGTTTAATAAACCTATTTCAATTGAGCTTCCACATTAGTATTTCAGCTTTCCATGTATGTATATCTTAGTGTCATATCCGACCATGGGTTAACTTGGGGTCACTTGTGGCTCTAAGCATCGTGGGGTAGTATCGTGTCATGACAACCATCTCCTCACGGCATCAACATTCCCTTCCTCTTGCTTGAAAACCTATCCTTGAGGAAGTGAAACCACACCCAATTGCCCGGTTCAAGCACAACATTCTTCCTTCCTTTGTTTGTTGTCTTAGCGGTCTCTCGATTCTTCTTCTCAAGTTGGAGCCTCACCTTCTCATGCATCTTTATTCATGGCCTCAGCTCACTTTGTACCTACTAGATTCACAATATCTTGGGACAAAGGGGTGAGATCTAACGGGGTTGTAAAGATATGACACCTGACATAACTCAACCTCAAAAGCTAGCTCATGAGGGGAGGTTTGTCCAAGTCCATATAAAAAGACCAAATTTCCATCCCTCTACCGATGTGGGACATCTTAACACTCCTCCGCACGCCCAGACCTCAACTGGAGCATGAACACTTCTAAATGGGGGCCATCATCGGTGAACAACAAATTGGGATGGGTCTGGCTCTGATACCATGTAAAAATATGACACCTGGGCCTAACTCAACCTCAAAAGCTAGCTCATGAGGGGAGGTTTGTCCAAGTCCATATAAGGAGACCGAATTTCCATCCCTCTACCGATATGGGACATCTTAACAGGGGTTAGTGGATTAAAATCATGGACAATTTCGAATGGAGTCATGCCAATAGGACTATGAATAACTCTATTGTATGCAAACTCAACTAAAGGCAAGTTGATCAGAATCGGGTTACTTGAATAAATAAGAAAATAATGCGGAAGCAAAAATACGAAGATTAAAGACGAAATTTGAAAGATATGTGGAATTTGAGAATTAAATCCCTAAAATTTCAGAATATAGTACTAAGAAACCTAATTGATCTTAGTATTCGAAATTAGCAAATTAAAACTAATTATGATACTAATAGAGTCAATTGAAGAACTTAGATCAATCAAGTGTTCTAGACCTCTATTTCGAAGGAATTTGATACAACAATTAGTAGAAGACTAATTACCTTCTTTACTTTACGAATAAGAACCAAAGATATCAAGTTAAGAATTAATTTTACATCTTAAAGAATTGTTCTTATAATTTTGTAAGATAAATCTATTGTCCCCATACATAAAGGTGTAAAAAAGAGCAATCTCTCAAATAATATTAATCATGTCTTTTGAAAATAACAAAATTCACCCCTATATATAGAAAAAATATTATCCCCAAAAGAATGGGATTCAAATCCTATCTTTATGGAAATAATAACTAGAAAACTTTAAACAAGGAAAGTTTTAATCTAGGAAACTTTAAACTAGGAAACTTTTAGACTGGGAAACATTTAAGCTAAGAAACTTTTAAACTAAGAAACTTTTAAATAGGAAACTTTTAAACTGGGAAATTTTAAAATAGAAAACTTTTAAACTAGAAAATATTGGCTTTGAACGTTCAGCTTTTTGGACTCTCTTTTGGGCTTCATGTGGCCCAATATTCTTCCTTTTAGGCTTGAATTTAGACACTTCTTCCGTGATAAACATTTTCTTGATTTTTCATTGAAGCCCATCAATTTTAATGGAGGTATACCAATGTGGATGCTATCACAAGTGCTCTTCCCAAGATGTCAACCTCCCATTCACCATGGCTCGAAGCATAGAACCCAAGGTTCTATTCACCATCTTTGTTTGACTATTGGTTTGGGGATGACAAGATGTGGAAAACAATAACCTCGTCCCGAGACGGCCCCACAAAGCCTTCTAAAAGTGAGTGAGGAATTTGGAATCCCTATCACTTACAATGGTCATGGGAATAGCATGTAATTTGACCACATTCTCAACAAATAATGATGCAACATGAGAAGCTTTGTCTCATTTGGTACATGCAACAAAATGAGTCATTTTAAAGAGACTGACAACCACAACAAAAATGATATTCTTCCCTCAATTAGTCCTTGATAAACCTATACAAAGTCCACAGAAATATCAACCCAAGGTCCATGATGGGTGGGGGAGAGGGGTGTATAAACCTTGGGGAAGGAGCTTAGACTTAGCACCTTTGCACTCTACACATTGGCTACAAATCTAGAGGGGTTGGATTGTATTTTGGGCCTATAAATTGCCCTTCAATAATACCCAAGGTCTTAGCAATACCAAAATGGCACATCAATCCACCATCATCTGCCTCTCTCAGAAGGAGTTCCATCCAACAGCTTCTAAACTGCACCTTTGTCCCCTAGTTCCTCGTACAAGCATACAAAAGGATGCAAACTTGGCGTTCTAATAGCCAGCCCTCCCTCCTTTCTCACCACTTTGTACACTTCTCTCTTTGTTCTCTTATCCTCCTTGTCCTTGCTCTCCACCAATTTCACATCAGCTACCTTTTTTGCCTCTAACCTTTCGTTGGGACTTCCTCATTCCACCACCAATCTCCTTGGTGTCCACCAAAGTTACCCTTTGAAACTCCCAACACCTTTCAAACCACTTCCTTGATCCAACTAGAAATCATATCCCACATACAGGTTGCATCCCCACTGCTTGTCCGGGCTCCCAATGACACTAACTTTTCCCCCACCGCCTTCAACTTAATCTCCAAATCCATAGTTAAGAGCTTATGTTGAGTTGAAAGATATTTGCCCGAAATTACATTGTAGCCCTTGCAAAGGCCTCCATCATCCTTCCTTAGGAATAAGTAATCAGTTTGAGTCTTAGCCACTGTGCTACGGAAGGTAACCAAGTGGTTCCCTTTAGGAAAACTAGAATTTGCTACCACCATCTCAAAAGCTATAGCGAAATCCAAAAGTGCAACTCCTTCAATTCGATCCCCAAAACCAAAACTTCTATGCACATTGTCATAACCCCTAAAGAATATCGTATGTGGCCACTGAAATCCGCTCCTACAAATAGCATTTCAATGGGAAGGATTCTTCTCAAAACCTCATCCAAATCCTCCTAAAAACACTTTGACTTCCTCATCCAAGCCCTCTTGAGGCGTGTAAGTGCTAATAATGTTCCACATAAGCCCTCCCACGACTAACTAAACCGACATAATCATATCATTAACCTTCCTGACCTCTACCACTTGCTCCCTAAAATACCAATCAACTGAAATGCCTAATCCATTACTATTCCTAACCTCTCCCGAGTACCACACCTCAACCCATCCACATCCTGAGCCTTAGTCCCAACCCACTTAGTTTCCTAGGCACAAGCTATACTAATCTTCCTCTTCCTAAGGACCTTTACTTGCTCTATGGATTTCCCTGACAATGACCTTATGTTGCACAACCCTAATCTCAATCTAGATGCTCTCTGAACCCACTTATTGCTTACTTTATGTTCAGCTAGCACTAAAAAGACTACTCCTAATTGAAGAGGTAGATTTATTCCAAGTATTTCAGCTGGAACAACTATGTACGTATTTTTTTCTAAACCCTCGCCTCCGTACCCAATCAACAACATGAACCTGCTCTACAATCGCCAACCAAAGCCACTAAAGTAGAAGGAAGTAATACATGCAATGAGGGATACATGCAAGAATCAACATGATAATACATGTAGGCAGACAAGCAAACAATTATCAACAAGAAGAGAGAGAAACAAGGGCAGAGGAGAAAAGTGTTTTCCAGCGTTGTACTATGATCGACTTGCAAAACTGTGATATACAAATCAGACAAATATATGGTTGTAAATTTATCCCACGTGTTTCAGAGAAAGACTTGTGATACAGTTAGAATTATGCTTTTGAGTTGTAGTACCTTAATTTTACTGCTTTAGTTTTTTGAATAAATCTGAGTTAATAGTTGGTTAGCTAGTTTTTTCCTATTAATTAGTATTAGTTTGTTAAGATATATTTTCCAGGGATACTCTAGGCTAGATTACCATTATCTTTTTACTGCTTTTGTTCTTATAAATGTAGAGTTCAACAAGGTAAAATAAAACAATTCTCATTGACCTCATTGCAATGTTTTTCTCTTGTTATTCTTTCTATTATTTTCAATTTCTTTGCTAAGAACCCAACAAAATACTTATAGATTGGTCAAGTAATGGGTTAGAAAGAAAGAAAACACTTCAAATTATGTAAAAATACAAAAATAACATTTACTAGATTAGCTTGGACGAGAAGATAGAAAATTGAGTAATAAACTGCTAAAACCTCTGACTCAGATTGCCCAAATGAAGTGGCCCGAAAACAATCAACATCCGGCCGCTGAGCGCCTTGAAAATGCCCAACATCCCATTCATAACCTTCCAGAAAATCAAACTACACTATATTAGCAGAAAAGGAAATTGAAATATTCAATTATAAAAAAAAAAATAGCGACGCAAAAGTTGACATTTACAGAGTATAATAAGATGTTTCACCTTAAGCGGTTGTCTGGTCTATAGGCAACACTGGAAATTTATACTTGGTCAAGAAATAGTTCCAACTCTAGGATTGACAGATTCTTGTGTTCTTCTGAGTGGAACGATCTATTTGGTGCAATCAATCAATCCAAACTCCATGTATCATCTGGATCACTGTCCACTAATCCTAGATTGCGTCCGTTGGTCTAGAAAGGCAAATTATTCTAATTTGAAAATACATGGTTGGAGCACCTGATATGAGGAATTGGACAGAAATTGGTGGACAACTTTCAGTAGTTTGGGCCTTCCGCACTTATTTTTGCTAAGAGACTTAAGATTAATGAATGGAACAAGTCCTGTTTTGTTAATGAATGTCAAGTACTATTAACTCAAGGCTAGAAATAGAAAGATGTAATTTCTTAGTACTATTAATTCAAGGCTAGAAATAGAAATTTTTGTTTCTTTCCTTTTTTAAAAAAAAATAGAATTATGCGCTACAAACTGGAATCGAACTCGGGACGTCAAACACTCAAATGAGCAAGCTTACTGCTGAACCAACACCGCTCTTATGTACAAGTGTGTTTATTTATCTATATATTCAAATAATAAAGAATATTTTGCATATTCGTCTTATTTTCCGGTGAAGGGTGTTCGGCTGACCACCCTTACTGGGTTGTAGCTCCGCCCCTGGATATGGAACTATATAATGAAATGGATCTTGGAGTTAATATGCTATTGATATTGAGATTGAGATTTTTGTTATTTATATATGCAATTAATATTTTAAGTTTTTGTTAATAATTGACGCCTCACTCCAAAAAGGTGAGCACCTCGCCGCAAGCAGACCCTTGTCGCTTTTCGCCGTCCAAAACACTGGACTTTCAGGTATATATTGAATACAATTGGGATTTTTGAGTTGTTTCTCCTTTTTTAGGACTTGGGATTTCAACAGAACATCCATCTAAGTGATGGTTTCATCAACAAACATTAGACAAGTGACTTTATCACGGTATTAATTGATTAGCACGATTATCCACTTGTTTTTAAGCTTAAATGATGAGACTTCAGGTGTGAAATTAAGGATTTTCACTGACAGTCTAGTTCTTAGAGAGGGATAAATATTTATTTGAAGGTCGATTTGATATCAGATTTAAAATTTGAAAATAGTTTTGAACTCATGGGATTATGGGTGAAGTGAAATTATGATCATGTTCGAATTTGACCCTAGTGCTCGAGTTTGACTTTCTTATTGACTTTGACTTCAAATTTGTTTAATATTAAAATATGGGCATCGTTGAACTCGTTTAACACAATAGAGTAATCTTTTGAATAGATTGGGAGTATTCATAGGCTTTAAGAAGGCAAAGCTATTCCTAGAGACTAGGGAGCTTTGGAAAGAGGTAAGTTGAGGCTTTAACTTCAACGAGAGAATTATTCCCAAATTAACTTAACTGATATATTATGTAAATGGGGTGACATATAGGCAAGGTGACAAGCACTTATGCGGTCACTGGGTTATTTGTGGGGATATTATGTCATTTCATGCCTACTTTCCATGCCTTATTTATTTCATGACTATTTGATCACACTCAATGCTACTGATGATGTTATATGCATTGTTTACATGCTAAATTGCCTGTTATGAGTTATGTGCACATTAGGTTACATGTTAGCTGATAGTCATATTTTGTTTGTATGCTTTGTAATTGGATACACTATATATAGAAATATCTAGATTTGGATATGGCACGTGAGTTGTCCGTGCAGCATGTGGGTATGGATTAGTTCCTCATGAGTAATGTATCACTAGGTCATCCGGAATAGTGTACATACAAGTTTTTTGTATTGGGAGCGCCGATGTTAGTAAAGGTTGAGTCATTATCATACCTTTCCCTAATTAATGACTCTTATCGTTGTATATCTTTATATGTTGTATATGTTGCATACCTCTTATGTTGGATTTGATGCATATATCATTATGCCTCATTTGTACAAATTTGTTTGTCATATTGTGTTTATTTCTGTTGAGTTATCTATCTATTGACTGCACACGTTATAATGGGTATTTTGAAGCAAACTACCTTATTGAAGTTGGTTCATGATACTTATTGAGTACACCTGGTTTACTGTAGTCATACTACATTTATTGCACATTGTGTGCAGGTGTTGATCCCTGTGCTAGCAGAGACTGTGGTCAGCAGTAGAAGCAGACTTGGAGGAAGACTTGGAGGTTTCATAGTGAGATTCTTGGTTAGTTTGCAGCACCGTGTACTCCTTCCATCTCATTTACTATTGTTCTATTTCAATTCAGACAGTGTTACTTTGAGACTTGTGTATTTATTCTTTTTTCTTTTTTTCTGATGACCATGGTGTCCGGACCAGCTTTCGCGCACCTCGACTCATTCCATGGGATACCTACCATCTCCCACCAGCAACAGCCGCCAACAGGTACCAAGAGTTAAGTAACTCTGTCCACCAAGGCTAGGATAGATGGGATGAGTCACCTAGTGTTTTTGTCTCCGTTGGGATTAGAAGCACTTGGTTGTTTATTCTGCTTTTTCCACAGTGTCAAAATTAAATTTCATTTTATGATTTAAAGACTATCGTTTTTGTTAAATAAATGGACATTGGGCCTAACTCAATCCCGAAAGCTACCCCATGAGAAAAGGATTGTCCAAGACCATATAAAGAGTCCAACTGCAACTTATCCCACAGATGTGGGACTCCAATCCCTGCAAGTCCAGGACTGGACATCTAGAGTGTACACAATATAAGACGGGAGGTCCAAACAATAAATTGGGATTGGCCTGGCTCTAGTACCATGTTAAAGAATGGACAATTTTGAAAGCTTATTACTATTTCTTAATAGTGGAATTGGTTTATGTATGCAATTGGTCCGCATACAGGGTTCGGGGTAGGTGTCTCGTTGCTTAGGTAAATTGGGTCGTGACAACCTGTCTACAATTTTCACTTTCTGTAATTTTTGTTCTTCCCTCTTTCTTTTTTATGAGGTGAAGTTTTTTCTAATTATTTCCTCTTTTAGATGATTATTATAGTAGCACACGCTTATTTCCAAAAACTCTTATGGTGACGCTGCAGCTATTTCGGATAACAACTCTAGGGACAGGACATCTGTTTCCAGTGACTATTTGGAGCACATCACACCTCTTTTCCTCTTCTCGGTGACTGTTATGGCACCATAACACAACTTCCAGTGATCATGTTAACAACACAGCCTCTTTCCAACCACTATGCATACCATTATTTTGACAGCAACTTTTATAATAAGAGTCTGGTGACTTCCCTACAAGTTATTAGCAACTATTAAGTTATCTATGTTTTCAAATAAGAGAACTTAGGATCATAGGGTGGTTTCCCACATTGCATCTGAGGAGACATCTCTGATGTAATATTAGTACACTAGGATGTTAGAGTTAAATGTTGTATAATTAGGTCCTCATAGGTTAAATGTAAGAAGTTGCTTGAGTGTCACACCTATTATAGGTGTGCTTTACATTCCATGTCCTTCAAACATCTCTCCTCTTCTCTTATCTCACACGGTCCCTTCTCCCCAAAAGAATATCCCTCACCAGTGGGATAAACAATCCCATGGGGGAGGGTGGAAGTATTTGTAATTTTACAAGAAAAACAGATTTATTTTCTTTGAGCAGGGTGAAACTTTGAACGAGCATCATCAAGAGTTGGCCACATTACTTAATCAGGCCAACCCCAAAAATAAGACCAGAAATGTAACAGGAAACTGAAAGAAGGATACTTACCGTTTCTCACGTCAAGAAGTATAAAACTGGGATTGAAATTTCCATGTGATGAATTATTAGTGTTATTTACAGCTTCCAATCTCTTCCTCCATACAGATGGTGCCAAAGGAGCTGCTCTCATTGATGAATCAAGCAAAGGAAGGTGAGAAATCCCTCCTTCCAACTGTTAACCAAATGTTAAAATATCATTTTATGCTTTAAAAGCGAGAGAAAAAGATATTCATTAGGTATATATGCCTGTTCTCTATAAGTGGATAAACTTTCGTCAACTCCCAAGATATAGTGAAAAGTCCCTCAAACCTCATCAAACCACAATTTAAAAGATGCTAAGATATGCCCATATGAACCCATCAACCCCAATTATTTTCCTTTCAATACGTACCTTTGCTGACCTTCAAGTTTTATTTAACATCTAAGATTCTCCAAAAATTAAGGAAGATGTGTAAATAATTTGAAGATACAAATGCACAGGTTTTAAGAACAGTTGAATTACTAATTGCCCATGCAAACCTCTAGGAGACCGATCTGAATATATACTGTGTCCAATACTTACCTCCTCTACAGTCAATCTTAAATTGAAATACTCTGCCTAGCTAACATCCTACATGATCAGCCTTAAAGTGGCTTATTCCGCTGAGCTACTTTAAGTTTCTAATGATCACTTGAGAAAACAACATCTTGGGAAGTTTTAGCAGATATGCTATTAAGTTCATCACTTCATTTTGCTCTTTCTTAAAAAAAAAAAATTCCTTTAGCTGGCCTAAGGGTATAAAATCATATGAATTTTATTAACCAAAAGATGTTGCTAAAATTTCCAAGCACATAATTCCATTCACGAAGCCCTGAGGACTCTTTTAAATCCAGAAAACCAAACTAAAATCCAACTAATGTTGCACATTTCACAAGGTTTGAACTGTCTATAACTAATGAAGCCCTCAAAGGAACATCAAACTAGGAGACTTTTGAGGCTATATGCTTCCTAGTGTAAACTTATTTATTTTTTGGGTAAGGTAACATTTGTATGTATAAGCACAAAACAGTACATGAGTAGACTGAAACTTTACATAAGAGTGACCAAAAGTAAGCAAAAATCTACCTTCCTCTGAAGAACCTAATGTATCAAGGATAGATATTTATCTTAGATTATATATTTTAATTTTTGAGAATGGTAAACTTATCTCCCGGGTAGATTTGGCAACATCAAAAACAGAAAAGTATAATACAGTTGAGTTCGATCTGATGTATTGTATTGCTGCTGTTTACAAAACACCTAGAATTCCTTTCTCTCTATATTGCCTACCAAATGCATGCAGGGACCATCCTCCATCTTCCTCGATCATCTTCTCCAGCTCCAGCTACTTCCAACTAAAGAGAGTTTCAGTAATCTTTCTAGGCATTGTCCATGCTATGGCCTATGCCTGTGAGATTAATGAGAGTGGAAGTTGTGAAACACCCAATGATATCCTGCTTGAGCACCTCCCAAGATCTGATAAAGGATCCCATTGTAAAATCATCAGCCGCCTTATCCATAGCACACATTTTCAAACACCCCAAAACTTCTTGTTCTTGAAATCTGCTTTGCAAAAGATCCTTTCCTTCCTTAGAAACTGTTGGAGAGTTCCAAAATTGGTTGTTGGTTTCCATTCTACAGTCTCAGTATAGATTTTTTTTGTAGAAATCCACCATCTCATCATTGATTCTCAGAGGCTCTGAGATTAATTCATCCTGGATCAATAAATAATAAATGTTGTTGCATCTTTTTTGCCATTAGCAGTTTTATGAAAGAACTTAGTATTTCTGTCTCCTTTCTTCAGCCAGATGGCCTTGGATATCTGCCTCCATGCCACATCTTCATGTTTCAGCAGTTCTTCATACTTCATCAGCAAGGATGCCCTCTCCACAATTTCCCCTTAGTTAAAGTTTTGTCTTCCAGTACTCTGTCCAACACTGCTAGCTGGATTAGCAAGTTAGACTTTTGTACCTTCAAGTTGCCTTGGCCCCTTTTACTCCACACCTTAGTTTACCTTTCCAAACTTTCATTTTAAAGCTATGTAATTAGGTTTTCCTAAGAAATAAAATGACGTCCACCAACTCATAACTCTTTCAACAAATCTATTCATCTTCAGACACCAATTGTCAAACTTGAAATATGACCACAATGCAATACAACAAATACATGATCAGACGTCATTCCTTGAAGGAGATATAGCTTGATGTTGCTAAAGCAGTTATCCCACTCTTCAGAAATCAAGATTCTGGCAGTTCTTAAGGCAGTAATATATGTATCCCCTCTGTACCAAGTATAAGGCACCTCCCTCTAGCTGAAGATCAATAAGACTCATGTCTTCTATAAAGTCTGAGAATTCCACCATAGCTGTGGACTTCTCTTGCAATATTTTTTTCTTGTAGGAAATCTAATTATATTGAAGTCCCAACAGATTGCCCGTGGGCCCTCCATTGGACCCCTTACAGCACCTATTTCCTCTCATACCTCTCTTCTTTCATTGTCTCAGTTTGGAGCATATACTCCTGTAATGTGGCAATCAAAGTCCTGCAACTGGCCTTCAAATCTGCAGGTCAGAGTATGTATCCCAATTTGAAGAGCCTCCCCTTTCCATACCCTCCTATCCCATACCGCCAAGATTCCCTCTCTGGTTCCACTGGCCTCTAGACAGGCATAGCTTTCCCATCTTCCTCCCCAAAGTTACTTTACAAGGTCTTCTACACCCCCCTGCAGCTTTGTTTCTATAAAGATATGGCACCTGGGCCTATCTCAACCCCAAAAGTTAGCTTTTGAGGGGAGGTTTGTCCAAGTCCATTTAAGGAGATCAAATTCCCATCCCTCTACCGATGTAGGACATCTTAACACTCCCCCGCACGCCCAGACCTCAACTGGAGCGTGAACACTTCTAAATGAGGACCCATCATCGGTGAACAACAAATTGGGATGGGTCTATACCATGTAAAGATATAGCACTTGGGCCTAACTCAACCCCAAAAGCTACCTCTTGAGGGGAGGTTTTTCCAAGTCCATATAAGGAGACCAAATTCTCATCTCTCTACCGATGTGGGACATCTTAACAATTTCCTTCAAACATACAACATTTGCACCCCAGTCAAGTAAAGAACTCTTCAACGGGCTCTTTTTATCCATGTTATTTAATCCCCTCACATTCCACGTGACTAATTGGATCTTCATTGATAATTAAAGTCAAAGCCCTTCCCCTGCTCCTGTTTCCATTGCTTTTGAATTTAATGTCGGAAAAGACCAATCCTTTCAACTTTTGTGTCCCCTTGAACTTGTTTTCCTTGATAGTAGTGTTTGATTCCATCCTCCTTGCATATCTGCTACTATCAATCTGCATTAGTAATTCCATGGCTTCTTCCTCATATCCCCAAAAATCAACTCCAAACAATTTGCTTAATTTGACCAAATATTGACTGACCCATATAGGTGTATCCCCTTTTGTCTGAACAATCACCTTGTTGCCGAACCAAAATTGGTTTGGCATCTTCAACTTCCCAGATTTCCCCACCATCCACAGATTCTAATTGCAAAACTTGATTATGATCTTCAATGTAGCAGTTCATCTTTGATTCCTCTATTACTGCAAGAGACATATTACCACTAGTATCCGTCATTTGTGTATCTTCCCCTACACTCAAGTTTTTTCCTCTTCTGCATGCAGTCTATTTGTCAAATCAATTCTCGTCAAGTCCACTGATTACCTGTTAGAAATAGGAGTAGAAAGAGATGATTGTCGTTGCAACACTTTGACGGGTGTGCTTCTGTTACCCTCTTCCTCAATCATAGTTCTCATCTCAGAAAAAGTATAATCTTGAGCTTTATCCCCATAGAAACTTGCTCCTTCTGTAATTGAGTTGATGTTCGTTGTTTGCTTGAACTTGTGTCTCCAAAAGGTCTGAGTCATTGGGCTCTAAACAATCATGCTTGGACAAGTTCTGCAATTTTGGGGCCCAACTCCTTATTTAGCCCTATTGCTTTTATCTGAATAAAAAATTCTGACCCCAACTGCCCAACTTGCATGTCACGTGGTTGATATTTAAAAACCGCCCACCCACGTGGACTACGACCTCTGTCTTCGCTAAAAGGCACTAGAAAGTTTTCTCCTATATAGGTAGCAATACCCACTTTACCCAACGGCCCTTCACTTCCACCATGGATGATCTGCTTCCCTCTTCTTCCTGTCGCTGAAACCTCACACCAAATTGGTGTTGGTATATGAATCCATCACATTCCAACTCTTATCTCTAGTGGTACAGCTCTTCATTTCCTTTAACCTTAATTCTTGCCCAGTGGAGATGGTTTTTGAGTTTTGTTTCTTCTTCAGTTCCAATCCAGCCACCTCACATGTCGCTGACTTGTCTGAATGTGGTTTGAGACCATAATTCACAGGCACCCCTAGAGATGAATCCAGACCTAATTTCTGGGAATTTCGTCCGGCCAGCACCCTGAAGGAGACCACCATTGTAGAGTCATTTTGAGCTTGTTCCAACTCCACTCCCCTTGGAGAACATGCATGTTTTGCCTCTTTCCTAGACAACATCTCGAAGAGGAAATGAGAGTCGTTCATTCCATAAACATTAACTCCATGGGAGGATCTCCGATTGCTGCTTGCCCCATCTTTAAATGTCGTTCAAAGTCGGAGTTTCATGGTTTGGGGTCGAGACACTTTGGGTTATGCATCTTCCGAGTACATCCTCTTCTGAAGGAACTACACTTCCAAGAATAATGATTCTGGTATCAATGCTTTGATCATTGGCTCCTTTATTCCTTTTGTCGCCCATCAGGTGATTTTGAAGGCTTCTATGTATGAAGCTTCAAGTCATGGATACCTAGCTACTGTATTAACTTCCTTTCTTCTGAAGCATTAATGAATCTAATGATTTTCTATGCTATATACCCCAAACAAGCTTTTAGTGTAACTTCAGGTGTAATAATTACTAACCTATTGCGCCCTTGTATTTTTTTTTTGATGACAAGGAAAACCCGCAGCCGCTACCCTTTGGGTGCGCACGGGGTAAAACCTCCGCTCCTATATAATAGCTCGCAAACCACATGGGAGAGGTAACCCGCACTAGGCAAGCCTGGTGTGACTAGCTCGACCCAGAAGGCAAACCCCTTGCTTTCGCTGGCAAGGGGTTTCGAACTTGAAACCTCCAACATGGAAGTCTCCATGCTCAAACCACTGGGCCACCCCGAAGGGTTGACCTATTGCGCCCTTGTAAAGCAATGAAACTGATGTACCTACCATGTTCATTGAATTCAAGAGTACAAAAGAACTCTATGTAATGGTCTTTTAATTTCCATCTCCCAACTGTCTGTTTTTGCTCCTTGGAGTAAATACCTGGACTATCCATTTCAAGACTTCAATGCTTATAGTAACTTTCCTCATCAAATGCCTGATGCGCACTGTCCATTCAAACCAATTTTTTTACCTTGAACCAGAATCCTTAGATGGTGTACATTTAAAACCAGAATCCTTTTTCCCCCTTAAGAAAGAGGAGAAAGGTAAGAAGTGAGAAATGAGTGGTTACAATTGGGTTGAGAAGAACAAAGAAAGAAATTCCGGTAGAAAAGTCACAGGAAAAGGTGTTCTACAATTCTAGGAAGTAGGAGAGCAAAATTCTTGGAGAATGTGCCTGGGAGCATTTCCCAACTTATTCTTTTCCCTTTTTTGTGGGAAGCGGGGTTGAAATGGTCCGACATGTGAGGAGAAGATGCATGGATGCCCTAGTGCGCAGGTGTGAGAGGTTGGTTATGGGAATCAAGAGAGGTAGAGATAGACCAAAGAAATATTGGGGAGAGGTGTTTAGACAAGACATGGAGCAGTTGCAGCTTACCGAGGACATGACCTTAGATAGAAAGGTGTGGAGGACACGAATTAGGATAGCAGATTAGTATGTGTTAGAGTGGGTAAAAGTCCCACATTGGTTTAGAAATGGATTGGTGGTCTCCTTATATGGACTTGGAAAATCCTCCCCTCATGAGCTAGCTTTTGGGGATGAGTTAGGCCAGGTGTCATATCTTTACATGGTATTAGAGCCAGGTCCATGCGCCAGTTAGGCTTATGCGTGAAGGGGGGTGTTAGAGTGGGTAAAAGTCCCACATTGGTTGGGAAATGGACTGGTGGTCTCCTTATATGGACTTGGGCAATCCATCCCCCTCATGAGCTAGCTTTTGGGGTTGAGTTAGGGCAGGTACCACATCTTTATAGTATGTATGAGTGTGTCCCTTCTAGTAGGTAGGAGTCTTGTGCCCTTACTAGTAGTCGTAGGATTACTCTTCTAGTTTCTTGTTCTTTGATTTCTGTGACTTATCTATTATTTCAGGCAGTTTGTTTATAGTAGTATTTTGTCATAGTACGGTTATGTTGCTATCTGTTGTTTTGCTACTATCTATTGTCTATTGTACTTTAATGATGTCTTTTCCTAGACTATTTATTTTTTCATGATGTTTTCCTAGAATGTTTTTGACTTGAGCCGGGGGGCTATTGGAAACAGTCTTTCTACTGAACCTCTGAGGTAGAGGTAAGGTATGCTTACATACTACCCTCCTCAGACCCCACTGTGTGGGACTACACTGGGTATGTTGTTGTTGTTGTTGCTCTAGTATTTAAGCAAATACCTAGTGTAAATTTTAGGGAGAAGTAACCAAGAAGCAGTGATAAACAGGAAGTGGTTTTGACCAAATACTCATATTTGCATTAGTCTTGTAATTGTCGTGAAAAAACATCCACAAGCCAATGAGTTTCATGGCTGCCTGCAAGAAGGCATAATCCTGGGCCTAAGTGGCTGCTATATCAAAGCGCAAAGTTCAAATCGTAAGTAATAAGCATGTCCTTACTATACATAATATGACAATTTTGATTATTGGTTGGGAGTAATAAAATGAAAAATAAAACTATATAAATTCACATGTCCTGAAGAAAAAATATCCCTTTGAGTAACTATCCATGAAATAGCTGGTGAGCCAGACAAGCACGCAACATAAAGCATGATGGACATAACTTGCCTGTACAAGAGAGGGCTTATAACGCAGCTTCAATCTTGGAAAGGCATGCCCATAAGATGCTGGTGAGATCTGGACAAGAACATCAGAAAATCTGCAGTCCTCTCTTACCCACTTAACATAAGCAAAGGCATCTTTGTTTGGTCCACTGTACTGCACCAACAGGAAGTATCAGAAAACAGAATAAGTTTGTTTATCTTATAGCTGGCAGGGATTATTTACCATGGCATGTAGCAAAACTGAGCTGGTGATCTAAAGAAATTTTAGATTAGGACCACTGGAATATGTTATCTTAGGAAAAGATATATATTGAGGACCATGAGCATGCTAATCTAATCATTAACCTGTCCATTCTGTGCTCATTTAAGGAAAAAAAGCACCATCTCTTGGGTGGATTACATGGTACTATGGTAGCTTTGTAATATTTCTTTACCACAGGTATGTATTATCTTGTTTCATATCAATCTCTCTATCCTAAATTGAATGTCTAGGTTTCCTTTTCTGTCTGCGCCTAAATTATAACTCGAAGAAAGAAATTTAAAATATAAGTACATCACTTTATACTACTCAAGCAAAAACTCAAAAACTAACTAATGGCCTCCACATGTTCCCTCACATCAAACATTAAACAACCAATATTTTGAACTCTCAACTGAATAGTAATATCACCATGAAACTCAAATTTGTGATTAAACAATGGAAATGCCCAAAGCACAAAAGAAAGGGGTACGAACAATGGGATATCAAAAAGATAAAAACAAACAGTCCTACCTGTGCATTAATTCCCTGTTTGTTTAAATAAATGCGGCCATGTATATCTCTTCCCTGCAATCAAAGGGCAATATCTGTTATAATAATCTGAGTGAAAGAGCATATATTGAGGCATCTCGCTTATATACATGCTACAGTGTGTAGTAGTTAAAAGCCTTCAAATGATAAGAATTCAAGTATAAACAATTACCTCCAAAAAGGAAAGGTGTTTGCTGACCTCCTCTTCTGGGTCTTCAATAAAAACAAAGCGGTAGAAATTTACCACTATAAACTCTTCCTCATTGTCAATTTCTTTGGGAACTTCCAACCAATCCCCATTTGAAGACAAGTAGAAACTTTTACATCTTAACGGCAAAACCCTCTTCTTATTATTATTCAAAGTAGTAGCACCAATTTTTGGAATATTCGGAAAACATCTACTTGGTTCGTTACAAGCAAGTAGAAATGGCTTTGCCACGTTCATCAATGTAAACGACCTCATCAAGTTTACTCAAATGCTATTTGAATTCATTTTGAAACTGGGAGAAAACACGCCATGGAATGGAACATTTTAATGGATAACACTTCCAATTTTTTATTTTTTTAAACAAAAATGAGAATATAAAAAAAATTAAAATAAATACTCTTCATTTTTTTTTTGTCATTGTTTAACTTGATACACCCACCAACATGGGTTGTGGTGCACTGGTGGAAGTGTTTCACCCTTAACCAGAGGTCTTGGGTTCGAGCCCTGGGTATGGAGAAAGTCTTGTTGGGAGCGTCACCCCCGAATGGGCCCTGCAGAGTGCGATCCGAAGTTAGTCGGAACTCAAATGTGTGCTCCGGACACCGGGTGGAAAATCAAAAAAAAATTGATACACCCATTAAATAAAGAAAAACCTTGGGCCGCCTCCTCACGCCGCCAAGGAGTTAAAGGCAATTATGAACAAATAGTAATTGGAATAGTGATGAGTCCGAGATTTGGACTCATTTAGGGCTTTATTTGGATAGATTTAGTGTCCTCAAATGCTTATTTTGTGTCAATAACTGATGAAAAATCCTTGATTTCCAGGTATTTGGATTGAGGAACAAAGTAAGGACACTAACTTGCAAAAAGGAACGAAACGAGCTGAAAGAAGGAAGAAAAGAGAGTCTGGTGATAGCCAAGTCCATTTGGCGAGTCGTCGAGTGGTCATGTGACTGCCTAAAGTTCTAGTGTGCCTAGCCCTGAAGGAGAAAATCAAGTTGGCGAGAGAAAGGAGCAGTCGGCGGATCGCCGAGTGATTCCGCAATGCAGAGTTAGATCGCCCAAAGTTACAGACCTAGAGGATGATGAAGGCCAAGGCAAGAAGGCGATGGAATGGACCAAAGGGAGGATCACCGAGCTGATCGCCGAGCCCGACTTACTGCATCGATTGGTCATTCGCAACATATTTTTGTAGACTATAAATACGTTTTTAAATATTAAATATAATATAAAATTTTATTCTGAACATTCATTAGAGGAATTTTCAGTTTGAACTCTGAGTTTTGAGACAAGTTTTCCTTAGCTTTGAAGAATTGAAGATTTCCATTTTTGAGAAATTAGAAGTGGGTCATTGATATTCTTCAATTTGGACCTTTGTAAAGACGAAATTAATTTTACCAGTTGATGGAAATTCAATTTGGTAACGATTTTTATCTTTTTATGATGTCTAGCTCAAACCCCAATTCTTGGGGTGTGATTATGTGATTATGGGCTGATTTAGTTTGTGGGTATTGCTAATTGTTAGTTTAAATGTTGTTTAGAAGTGATTTCAATCAGTAATTGTGGTTTAATTTAAAGAATTGTAGTTTCAAATGCAGTTCTACCTTCGTGTTTTTGGCTTGCTCGAGAGAGTTTTAAAACCAAGATTACTGAATATTGATGGTCTGTGGGTATTCGGCTGTCATGAGTTCAGCTCGAGAGAGTGAATCCTAAACCCTTTTCCACACATTTAGCTCGAGAGAGTGAATGGACTAAAGCTTAGGTTGTTCGTATTTGCAAGCTTGTCGATATTCGAGAGAAATCGACCTGATTCGGGGTAAATTGTTCGAGAGAAAGTTTATCCCCCCTAAAGTCTAGCTTATTCACTAATTTACAACTATTTACTAACAGTTGCAATTACCCACTTGTCTACATTAGCCTTAATCGAATTACATCCCAAGAACCCGTCTCATTATTGTTATTTTCGTGTTATTTGCTGCTGTTGTAGCTGATAGTTAAAACCAAAGCCCCTTTTATTTGACATTCATGTCACCCCCACCCCCCCGATTTACATTATGTTTTTAATCGTAAATGTCTATTCCTATGGATGATATGAACATATTCACACTTTACTCTTGAATCTTAAACACGTAGCACTCCCTGTGGGATTCGACCCCAACTCATTTAGTTGGGTTATATACTGACTAATGATCGTTGAGTCTTAGAACTGGATTAAGTGTCTTTGATAGCGTTATTCAATCAAAATGGCACTGCTGCCAAGGAGTGGTGTTGGTTAAGATTCTCTAGTTAAGTTGAATTTTGTTCTTTTTAGTTATAGTTGATTCCACTTCCTTTTAGCTTTGGTTTGTTAGATAACTTATTAGAACATAAGAAATGAGCATGTCTTGTAGCAAAGGTGGCCAAATGGACCACTCTCCTTTGAGAATGATGACTCTTAAGGATAACATCCTAAGTTTCAGTCAATTGGAGGGTGAGTTAATCCATGAGTTGTGGCTGAGATTTAACTCACTATTGTTGCAATGCCCAACTCATGGAATCTCAGATCAAATATTATTGGACTGCTTCTATAGAGGTCTTGGTCGGAAGAATAGAGGAGTGGCTGACCAAATTTCTCTGGGTGGTCTCACATGACTACCCCATGCAATAGCAGCCCAACTCATTGATCATATGGCCAAGACCAACAAAGAGACTGAGAAGGACCAGATTTTGGCCACATTGTTGACTCAGCTGGATCTCCTTTCCAAATAGATTATGTAATTGGAGGTACCATACAAAAAGAGATATCGGTACATTCCCCCTCACGAGCGTACAAAGCCCAAGGAGTACAAGGGTGGACAAGTGGAAGAGATTCTCTCACTCATTCTCCATAAAGTCGAAGAACACGACAAAGTGTTGAATGAGATAAAAGAAAATCTCTCACTGCTGAATCAGATGACTGCTTCCCATTCCATCTCTATTTAGCTACTAGAGACCCAAATGGGTCATGTTTTATCTCGTCTCTACCCCACAAATCCAAATTGAATGGGGAATTGCGTCGTGCCACGACGTTAACTAAGGCGCTTCTTGGGAGGCAACCCAAGTTTCTATTGCTTAAGTTTTATTTTAGAAATAATCGTGTGTTGATTTTGCAGGTTGAAGTGTAGAATGTGTTTGAAAAGTGTAGGTTGGTGAGCTAAATATCCAGTCGGTGACTCATCGAAGAGGTCGGCGAGCCCGACTTGGACCATCGTTGGACTCCATAAATTCCAAGGTTTGAGTCTGTAAAACTCGGCGAGCTTAGGAGCAAATCGGTGTGTCCCCGAACAGGTTGGCGATCGCGACTTTCTCTTCCATTTGGACTCCCACATTAACTGGAGGTCCTGTAAAACTCGGCGAGGTAAGTTCCCACTCGGCGTGTCACCGAGTGGGTCGGGGATCAAGACTAATGTCATCGAATGGGTGAGAACTGGACAGTTTTTAAAGGCCAAAGGTTTAAACTTTCAAACTCTTTCACATTCCCTCACTTTTTAACTTTCCAAAATCACACCAGCGTAATATTTTCCGTATTTTTGTGTTTTTATCGCATATTAGTTGTTGATTGTGTGTTCGAAGTTAGATTCTTTGCCGCCTAGATTTTCAAATCTCGTATTCGGCATAAACGGTTGGTTTTCCGAACCCCGAACTTGTAATTAGTAATTTTTACTCATTTGCAATTGTTCGTATCTTAGTGATGTATGCTGGGCCTCTCTGAATCGTAAATGTGTGCTTGTGTGATTGTTTTAATTTGAATATATTTCCTTAAATGTTTAATTGTTGATTTCTCAAAAATTTGTGCTTAAAATTGATCGAATCTTGTTGGGTTGTGCTAATTTGTTATTGGGTTTGGTCAGGTGAAGTCTAAGTAACCCGCATTTGTGCTAGATGACGTACTTTGCCTAATGATGGAGCAGTTGACATCATTCTTAAGGGAAAAAGTCATAAATGGCCAAATTTGGCCAAACCGAGAGAAGTCTGAGTATCCCGGGGTCATGGGTCTTATGGGTCTAGGTTTAATTGAATGAGCGTCTGGTTTGATTTTGTTTTCGGGGGCTGTGGGGTTGAATTTGAAAGATGGGGTTGAAAGTAGGCACGTTGGGCAGTTTGGCGAGCTGGGTCGAGCTCGCCAAACCACTCGGCTGTTCACCGAATCCCCCTTGATCGCTTTTAATTTCATGCTAAATTTGAGTTTTGGTTCTGTAACTTTTGGCGAGAAGCCTGAGTTCGCCGAAAGTCCTTCTTGATTGCCCTTTCTGCGCCCCTAACCCCTAAAATGCACTGTAATTTTTGGCGGGCTTGTCCTTGCTCGTCGAATGCTGTCGGTGATTCACCGAAAGGCCCTTCTCATCGCCGACATGCCATTTGTCTAAGAAAATTTGGAGCCAATCCTTTCGGTGAACCCGATCTGGCTCGCCAAAGTGATTCAGTGACTCGCCGATCGGTTCAGCGAGTCTATCTGCAACTATTTTCTGCAACATTGTTTGAACTATTTCTAACTCTTTTTTATGTTTTTACAGATATGGCTAGAACCAACATTGATATGCCACCCTGTAAAAGAGCACGGGGCATATCTATAAATGAAGGAGGAGCCAACCCTCCTAAAAAGGGAAGAACAAAGCCTCCAAAGGGAGGCAGGGGAAAAGGGAAAAAGCCAGCATCTGAGGTTCCGAAGCACAACTCCGGCAGCGACGGAGAGGCCTTTGACTCCCAAGCTGTATGTATTATCTGAGTCGGAAGATAACCAGCCATTACAATCCCGGAGAGCAGAGATCCGTGCTAGATCTCATCCTGACTCAGCTAGAGCCCCAACAACCTCCTCTCTAGCAGATACAGTGCCAGCTCCGACACCTCCTGTGACTCCAGTGCCACCAGTGGTTCCTCCTCCCCTACTACTTAATAGATTGAAAGCCGATGGGTTGCGGAAAATTTTATTGGAGAAGTTGTTATCCACAGAGGGCCTTGAGGGAAGATACTCCGCAGTGAGGGACACCCTCCATTTCCACTGGTTCGAGCAGTTCACCAGGCCCCGAGGCCCCTACATTCCTACATGGGTCTGGGAGTTTTATACAGCATACAGAGAGCTGGTGCCCAAGGTGAAGAAGAAGGCCACTGCCTTCAGACCGGTGAAGTCGGTCATGGTCCGGTGGAAGGAAGTCGGGTGCAACACTAAGTACATTAATATTGTACTCAACAGGGCTCTAGGTGCTACACTTGCTTATGAGGGCCTGCTTATTACTCAGTACCTAGATGATTTAAAGGGCTGGCATGCACCTTTGATTTCTGATACCACCCCGAGGTAGATCGAGGCAGGAGCCCCAATCGAGAAGAAGGACCTAAATATTACTGCTCGGTACTGGTTCAGATTCATCAGCAGCTCCATCTTGCCTTCCCAGAATGAGTCCATCCTCCGGCATCCCAAGGCGGCTATCCTTGGGTCGATCATATCCAGGGGAGCATCAACATGCGACTTCTTATATAGTAGGAGATGGCCATGAGGGCCAAACAACATCAGGCATCCCTGCCTTTCCCGGTCTTGATCACAGAGTTGTGCCGGCGTGCTGGAGTTCTTTGTGATGAGGCGAGAGATTTTGAGGTCACTCCTACATCCTCTAATAATATTCGACGTATAGAGGTCGAGTACACTCGAAAGGAGGCCGACAAGAGGAGAGCAGCTCTGGTGGATACATCTCCGGAGGTGGACATTGACTCTTTACCTGCAGAGGCATCTTTGCCTACTCCGGCCTCCGAGACTTCAGGTATATATGCTCCCACTTCTTCTTCCCAGGCTCCTGGTACTTCTACCTCTTCCCAGCCCGCCAGGATTACTTAGGCTATGATCCTGAAGATGGGGCACCTGGCCCATTCGGCTGATGTGAGGGCTACCCATTTAGAGGCAGTAGCCCCATGGATGATCGAGAGTGCTATCCTAGCTGCACTAACCCCCATACGAGCATCCATTGACACTCTCACTACGATAGTTGAGGCTTGTGAGAGTAGACAAGGGGAGACTTCAGAGGTAATGACTTTGAAAGCCGAGGTTGCAGATTTGAGGAAGGATGTGAACTACTTGAAGTCCACAGACTTCACTTTACTATTAGAGGCAGCGAATGATGTGGCTGCCCTAGTGACTTCTGAGATTCCTCTGGCCACCACCAGAGACATACAACGGGAGCAGCTGATGAGTCGGAGGCAGAGACCGATGAGGAGCATATAGAGGTGAGGGAGGAGAGCATATATGGAGACCTGCCGGATCTGAAGGAGACGATTGTACAGTCGGTGATCCAGTTATCACTGACAGAGATGTCCATGACAGCCGCCTAGTATATCTGGTACAGTTGATGTGACTCCGGGCATTGAGGCTCAAGATCAGAGTGATGCACCAGGGATTGATGCCCCGACAGAGGGAGCGACTGTGTAGACAAGATCCCTTTTTACCTCCACCTCTGTCTTCTTTTATTGATTTTTTGATGTTTTTATTGCATTTGAGGACAAATTGCTTTTTATTTGTGGTGGAGTGAGGTATTTCCATACCTTCCTCTTGTGATTAGTGTTTTGTTTATACATTGGGTTTTCTGCTGTAAATTATGTCTTGGCACTGTTTTTGTGGATATTTGAGCTTGTGGCTCCTTATTTTAATTATAAATGGTTTTTGACCCTTTTTGAAAATTTTATGCCACCTCTTGATTGTGTCTGAATGTAGCAGTTCTTTTCCAAATTTGAGTATCGGTCTTGTTCAATACCGATGACTTGAATAGTGCTCATAATCGAACAAAAATGAATGTACGGCTACAATGAGGTCAAATGAAGTTGCATAGACAATATGTGAACTTTTTGCATCTCGTTATGACTAGACGGTTATCGAATGAGTCTCTTGTGATGAGCATTGCACACTAGCGAAAGTGTGGAGTCTTGTTTTACATTGGTATCAATGCCTTGTGTGATGAGCTTATTGTGAACCATGTGTGATGACACCTAGAATTTTCCCCGTTGGTCTGGTTGACTAAATGATGCAAGCTCTTGAAATGATCTTAGGCAACAATTTTAAAGAGTGAAACAATTTGACATTATACCTATTTTGTGGCCTACCTTGTGAGTGTGTAATCTTTGCTTGAATACCCTTTGAGCCATACCCTTTTCTTGGAAGAAACTTGATGAAATTGTGATATTTCTTTATCCCTTCACCCTTAATCCTCATGAGATATGGTTTGCTTGAATAACAAACTTAGGCCAAAAGCCTAAGTTGGGGGTGTGGTGAAAAGAGAAGGTAAATCAAGAAATGTGAAGAAATTCCCCGCTACCCATGATTTTGAAAAAGATGGAACCCCTCCATACAAAAAAAAAGAGAAGAAGAAGAAAAGAAAAGAACAAAAAAAAGAATGAAAAAGTTTTGAAATAAAGTTGCAAAAAGAAATGGGGTGTCCAAAGTTTCATGGAAAATGAATAATGAGGTGAATTTTGAGCAGGAATGAAATAGTTAAAGAAAAGGGAAGAAAGTGTTGTTCATACAACATTTCATGAGGATAGCAACCACTGAACCAAAATGACCATACCTTTACACTCACCCCCGTTACAAGCCTTGAAAAGACATTTTTTATCTTGAGTGAGCTGAAACGAAGGTTGATTGAAAAATAAGGGCAAGCCTATGGGTGAAGTCATGCATGTTTTCATCTTTGTGAGTGTGAGAGTTGTTGTGATTCCGGAGCTATAAATTGTTGAACAAATTATTTGAGAATATGGAGGGCATTTGAGTACTTTTGTTGAGCTTGAACTTATTTGAAGTAAGTATTCTGAACTTGAGAATCTTTGATAATAGTGAGTCAGAACTTGAATCTTTGAGTGCACAATTGATCCTTGCATGAGTAAGTTGAGTCTTTTTGTGTACATACATGATTGAGTCTTATGTAGCATTGTTTGAGGCATCCTTTTTTGAACTACTGAACTTGAGTTTTACTTGAGGACAAGCAAAAGTTTAAGTTGGGGGTGTTGATGAGTCAGAGATTTGGACTCATTTAGGGCTTTATTTGGATAGATTTAGTGTCCTCAAATGCTTATTTTGTGCCAATAACTGATGTAAAATCCTTGATTTCCAGTTATTTGGATTGAGGAACAAAGTAAGGACACTAACTTACAAAAAGAAACGAAGCAAGCTGAAAGAAGGAAGAACAGAGAGCCTATTGATCGCCAAGTCCATTTGGCGAGTCGCCGAGTGGTCATGTGACCACCTAAAGTTCCAGTGTGCTTAGCCCTGAAGGAGAAAATCAAGTTGGCGAGATAAAGAAGTTGTCGGTGGATCGCCGAGTGATTCCGCTATGAAGAGTTAGATCACCCAAAGTTACAGACCTAGAGGTTACTGAAGGCCAAGGCAAGAAGGCGATGGAATGGACCAAAGGGAGGATCGCCAAGCTGATTGGTGAGCCCGACTTACTGCATTGATTGGTCATTCGCAGCTTATTTTTGGCGACTATAAATATGTTTTCAAATATTAAATATAATATAAGATTTTATTTTGAACATTCATTAAAGGAATTTTCAGTTTGAACTCTAAGTTTTGAGACAAGTTTTCCTTAGCTTTGAATAATTAAAGATTTCTATTTTTGAGAAATTGGATGTGGGTCTTTGAGATTCTTCAATTTGGACCTTTGTAAAGACGAAATTAATCTAACCTAGTTGATGGAAACTCAATTTGGTAACGATTTTTATCTTTTTATGATGTCTAGCTAAAACTTCAATTTTTGGGGTGTGATTATGTGATTATGGGCTGATTTAGTTTGTGGGTATTGCTAATTGTTAGTTTAAATACTGTTTAGAAGTGATTTCAATCAGTAATTGTGGTTCAATTTAAAGAATGGACCAAAGGGCGGATCGTCGAGCCCGACTTACTACGCCGATTGGTCATTCGCAACAGATTTTTAGCGACTATAAATACGTTTTCAAACATTAAATATAACATAAAATTTTATTCTTAACATTCATTATAGGAATTTTCAGTTTGAACTCTGAATTTTGAGACAAGTTTTCCTTAGCTTTGAATAATTGAAGATTTCCATTTTTGAGAAATTGGAAGTGGGTCTTTGAGATTCTTCAATTCAGACCTTTGTAAAGACAAAATTAATCTTACCCAGTTGATGGAAAATCAATTTGGTAACAATTTTTATCTTTTTATGATGTCTAGCTAAAACCTCAATTCTTGGGGTGTGATTATAGGCTGATTTAGTTTGTGGGTATTGCTAATTGTTAGTTTAAATGTTGTTTAGAAGTGATTTCAATCAGTAATTGTGGTTCAATTTAAAGAATTGTAGTTGCAAATGCAGTTCTACCTTCGTGTTTTTGGCTTGCTCGAGAAAGAGGTTTTAAAACCAAGATTACTGAATTGATGGTGTGTGGGTATTGGGTTGTCATGAGTTAGAGAGTGAATCCTAAACCCTTTTCCACACATTTAGCTCGAGAGAGTGAATGGACTAAAGCGTAGGTTGTTCATATTTGCATGCTTGTCGATGTTCGAGAGAAATCGACCTGATTCGAAGTAAATTGTTTGAGAGAAGGTTTATCCCCCCCCCTAAAATCTAGCTTATTCACTAATTTATAGCTATTTACTAGCAGTTGTAATTGCCCATTTGTCTACATTTGCCTATAATTGAATCACATCCCAAGAACCCGTCTCGTTATTGTTATTTTCGTGTTATTTGCTGTTGTTGTAGCTGATAGTTAAAACCAAAACCCCCTTTATTTGACATTCATGTCACCCCCCGATTTACATTATGTTTTTAATCGTAAATGTCTATTCCTATGGCTAATATGAACATATTCACACTTTACTCTTGAATCTTAAACATGTAGCACTCCTTATGGTATTCGACCCAACTCATTTAGTTGGGTTATTTACTGACTAACGATCGTTGACTCTTAGAACTAGATTAAGTTTCTTTGATAGCGTTATTCAATCAAATAGCCAATATGGCTGCCGATCAACCTTCTTCTAGTGTTGGTCTGGCATTACTTTCCAATACTTCATTTCCCATTCTTAAGCATCCCAATGCACCAAGTCATCAAATCGTCCCTACTAATTTGCCTATCGATTTTATAGGTAAGGAATTTGGCACAAAAAGAGAGCAATTTTCTAATATTCTAAAACATAAAAGTGATGTAGAAAAGCTTCAGAGTTTTGTTGAACCAATTCTCATAAAGAAAATCCAGTACAAAGAAGGAATCCCTAGAGTGGTGTGACAGAAGAGAAGGTGGATAAAATAAATATTATAGAAAACCTTCAATATGCAGTTGTGGGGAAATTCTTCTATGGGTGGCCTGAAATAGAAGAATCGAGAATCCAAATCTCAAAACATTGCAATATTAAAGGAGAATGTCAAATTGGATTGTTAAGAAGCAGACATATTCTAATAAGATTTAATCGTCAGGAGGATTTCAATAATATGATGTTTAAACCTACTTATTGCATAGTGGATAAGGATGGTTATTCTTATATGATGAGACCTCTCATCTATGATACAAAATTCAACATAGAAGAAGAGGTAACACAAGCGATGACATGGATTTCCTTTCTAGATTTAAAACCAACATACTTTGTTAAGGAATCTATATTCTCTCCTACTTCAGCAGTTGGGAAGCCACTACATCTTGATACAACTACTATAAGCAAAACTCGGCCTAGTTGTGCGAGGGTCAAGGTACAAGTTGATTTGCTTGATGAACTACCTAAATTTGTCGAATTGGAAGTGGCGAATGAAAATACAAATATCTCTAGGGTGGAGAGGGTAAAAATCCAGTCGGATATGCTCCCAAAATATTGCAAACAATGCAAGTTACAGGGACACATTGAAGCTACTTGTTGGGTTCTTCACCCTGAACTTCGTAAAGTTAATCCAATTATTGAGGAGCCAGTTGGTCCTAAGAAGGGTGATGGTTCTGAAGAAGTAGAAGTGGATGTTCCTCACCTGGAAGCTCCTTTAATAAGGATTGGACGACATCTCAAGAAATGGCAACCTACAAGCGGAGTTATAGTTATTGATAAACAAAGGCTTAGCAAAGAAGAAAATGCAGAGTTACATACTAACAATTCATTTGCAGCATTACAGGAAGAAAATACAAATAAGAAGATGCATATATCACATTCAGAAAGGTCACCAATAAATATTATGAATATTCATGAAGAGTTAAACAATGGAGAGAGAGAACAACAAGAGAATATAACACAGGAATTAAACACAGATGATGCGCAGGACATTATCAAAGTCACTATTGCTGATGGATCTCAAATGTTGAGCAGTAACTTGACAAAGCAGGATGGGGAGAAGAAGGAAATTGACCCAGCAGTTACAGGGCCTGATAAGCAACAAAAAGTGATTGAGGTTCCTGTCATTAAAAGAACATCTGCTACAAATCATGAAGAGATTGTGAAGCATTATGATGAAGTAGCTGAGAAAAAGATAAGTGTAGCTAATAGAGTGAATATTGAACATGATCAGCAGAGTCCAATGAATAAGGCACTAACAATATTACCTGAGGACCCTATGCAACAAAATAAGGGTCTGATGTTAATAAAGGATTTATCTAATGTTATTTATCAGATGCCACTACAAGTAGTCCATCATATTGAAGGAAGATTCCATAATATATACAAAATAAATACCAACAGATGGGAAAATGATTTCACAAGATACTGCAGGAGCACTCATACATACCATGCATGGAAATTCTAGCATAATATAAGCATTATATTCTTTGGTTACTCATCAGAACATCAATCAGGACACTATGGAGAATCTGCAAATAAGCATAGCATCATAAGAGGTATTAGAAGATAAAGAGGAAGGGGAACGAGATAGCAATCTACAAATTATTTTTAAATAGGTTGGTATATCCCCCAAGGTGATTTCAAAGAACAGAAAGATCAAATCAAGAGGGGACAACAATAGTGTTGTACCAACAAGGGTTCTGGGTAAGAGGTTGGTCAAAGTAGGATCTAAATGTGTTACAAAGCCTTGTTCTTAAATATTAGGTCTATTAAATCTGAGCAGGCCTTTCACAGAGTTCAGATGTTACATAGACACCACAAATTTGTCCTGATATTTTTTAATTGAACCTTTCCAAGATACTAGAAATATTCAAAAATTCAAAAGGAGGTTGGGGATGCAATATGTGAATTTTAATACAAATGGGCAGATATGATTTTTTGTGAATCATCATATTCAAGTGGGTGTTATCTCAGATTCAGACCAACAATTAACCCTATTATTAACATTAGAAGATGGCACGAAAGAATTGTCAACTGTGGTGTATGCTAAATGCTCTGATATAGAAAGATTAAGTCTATAGGATGATCTATACTCACTAAGCCTTAATTTCTGAGTTCCATGGATGGTGGGAGACGATATCAATGTTAGATTGAGTGGGGAAGAAAAGATAAGAGGGTAACATATTTACCCTAAAAGTATGAGGATTTAGCATGTTGTATTGGCTCTTGTGATTTATCTGATATCAAGTTTATAGGAACCCATTCACATGGTGGAATGGTAGGGTGAATGAGGGATGCATCTTCAAAAGACTAGATAGAGTGATTGTTAATCAAGCATTACTAGATGTATGTGGTGATATTGGCTTACAACACTTATCTAGGACTGGATCTGATCATGCTCCATTACTACTATTTTGTGACTTTAGTATTATACCTGTTGTAAAACCATTCAAATTCATGAAATTCTGGACTGAATGAGAAGACTTCAAAGAAGTGGTTTGTCAAAATTGGATTGCTGAAGCTGAAGGTGATATCTTTATCCAATTAAAACACAAACAGAAAAGAACTAAGGTGAATCTATCTAAATGGAGTAAAGAAAAGTTTGGAGATATTTTAAACAGTTGGCCTATTAGGGAAGACATTGTCAAAATTAAAGAAGATATATTCCAACAAGATCCTAATCATAGCAACAGAGCTATTCTGCAGCAGGCTCAGGCTGAATTGAAACTATATTTGCATCATGAAGAGGAGTTCTGGAGACAGAAAGCTAGTGTTCAATGGTTCAATGAAGGGGATAGAAACACAAAAAATTTCCATTGCCTTGTGAAGGGTAGAAAGAAAAAGCTGAAACTTACCAGAATTCAGAAGGTTGAATGAACTTGGGCTGAAACTATTGATCCAATGAAGGGGTCTATTTTTTTAAAAATCAAATCGCTGGAAGGTGTAATTCTAAAGATATGACCTTGTTGCAGTACATTCAACCTAAAATTACTCAAAAATAAAATGCTTTTGTGAAGGTTTTGCCAAATGAAGAGGAGATTAAAAAGGTGGTGTTTGAGCTTAATCCTGATAGTGCTTGTGGACCAAATGGCTTGACAGGTTGTTTATACAAAACTTGTTTGGATATAGTAGATCCTGATATAATTAAGGTAATTCATGTTTTTTTCTAGGGGGCTACTTTACCAAAGTCTATTACACATACTAATCTGGTCCTAATACCAAAAAAGGTAGTGATACAAACTTTTTTTATTCTTAGACCAATTAGTCTGGGTAATTTTCTAAATTATTTTAAGAATTGTTCATGATAGATTAGAAAGGTTCTTGCCAAGATTACTCAGAATTAAACTAGTTTTTTTAAGGACAGAAACATTACTAAGAATTGCTGCTTGCTCAAGAAATTGTAACTGACATAAGAAAAAGAGGCAAACCAGATAATGTGGTCATTAAACTAAAAATGGCTAAGGCATATGACAGAATGGATTGGAGGTTCCTAATTAAGGTCGTAGGAAAAATGAATTTAAGGGTTATGGAATGCATAAGTGGAGTGAACAATTGAATCATCTTGCTTATGCAGATGATACAACTATTTTTGCTACAGCTGACAAAAGATCCTTGCAACTTATTACGGAAATTATTCATATGTATGAAGAACAACCAGGACGACTGATTAATAAAGAGAAAAGTTTTTGCTACTTACGCAACAAGGCAACTCAGACCTCTATCCAGGTGATGCAAGAGGTAACTGGAGTTTAAAAGGGATTTGGGGTGTCTATAGGCCTTGCAATGATGAATAAAGTTCATTTCTATGAATTGACTCAAAATATTCTTAACAAGCTTCAAATGTGGAAAGGAAAGCTTTTATCTTTTGGGGGAAAGAGTTGTGTTGATTAATCATGTATGACAAAGTATTCCAATCTATCTTCTTTCTGCTATTAATCCTCCTAAATGTGTGATCCATGATATACATAGAATTTTTTTCTAAATTCTTATGGAATGGCAAAGAAGAAGGAAGATCCACTCACTGGATACCTTGGAAATATATTTATTTTCCTAAGATGGAGGATGTTACAAATGCCTTATATTTTAAGCTGTGGTGGAACTGCAGAACCACTAATTCTCTATGATCTCAGTTCCTATGGAATAAATATTGTAAAAGATACATGCCACATGTTGTTCAATGGAAGGGAGGCACACATGTATGGAAGGTTATGTTGTAGGCTAGAGACTTCTTTGATCAGCAGATCTTATGGGAAATTAAAGAGGTCACTCTAGTGTTTGGTTTGATAATTGGACCCAACTTGGGGCCCTTTACTTACAAATGTCTATATCTCATGAACAAAATCAGATTGAATCAGTGCAGAAGTTCCTCAATGAGAATGGGTGGAATACTGAGGGGTTAAATGAGAATCTTAATGAAAAAGTGTGCAATCACATACATAATGTACTAGGGAATATAACAATTACTGAAGAAAATGATATAGCTTGGTGGATGGCCAGCATCTCAGAAGAATTACAATAGGATCAACCTGGGAGTTATGTAGATATAGAAAAAATCCTTTACTCAATATAATGAACATTTGGGAGAAAGGATTGCCTTACAAGGTGTCTTTTCTATTGTGAAGGATGTGGTCCAGTAGAATTCCTATTGGAGAAGTCCTCATCAGAAGGAAAAATGTGGATTTTGTTGAATGTTGTTGCTGCCATGCTAAGGTACAAGAAACTTTTAATCACTTACTCATTGAATGCCCAAATGCTAAGGATATTTAAGAATATTTCTCAGAAGCTGTAGGATTACATATTAATGTAATGCAGATTAATCAAGGACTAGAAGAATGGTGGAGTGTTGATTGTGTTGCTAAACTAAAACCCATTTTTAAAACAATTCCTGCCTTTATTATTTGGGAAATTTGGAAGAGAAGAAATGTTCTTATACATGGGGGAAAGATGAGTAGGCAATCCATGATGGCAATAATTAACAGAAATCTATACTTGTTTACCAAGTGTAGATATCCATTGTTGAAGGGTATCCCTAACAATTGGCCCCTGATTGTAAATTATATGGAGGAGTATGTACCTCTTGTAAGACATAAGATGGTTGAGTGGAGTCACCCTCCAAGTGAAAGTTTTAATTGTAACATTGACCGATCTTGTAGAGGAAATCCTAGACCTCATTCTATGGTCTTTTGTGTTAGAAATGAGTTTAAAGATTTGGTGTTTGCTGAGTCAAGGCTACTAGAAAGGTGTACTGTTATTGAAGCTGATATTAAGGCTATTAGAATAGAGATTGTATACTGCCAACAACACAATCTACTCCCACTAATTGTAGAAACATATTCCCTAATAGCATAAACGGTGATAAATAGAGTATGGGAGGTTCCATGGTTAATATCACTAGATATTAGACATGTACATGGGATTATCCATAGTTGCCAGGTGGAGGTGGCACACATTTTCAAAGAAGGCAACCAATTGACATATTTGTTCACTAACTATGCTGTTAATTTTGCAGGTACACAAGAGAAACAATTCAATAACAACCAAGACATTCCACAGCAAGCAAAGTCAATCATTCATATAGAAAAATTACTTGTTCCTAATATTTGAATAAAGAAGATGCAAAATAGGATGTACAAGGTTCCAACCAGTGCAGATGAAAATTCATTCATTATCAGTTAGAGATTAGTCAGAAGCAATACAAAAGAGATACCATTCACAATTGGAGTTGAAACATAACTAATAATTGTTTGTCTTTAACAGTGGTATTAATTCAAATTGGAATTCAACCTGTTGAGATGTATAATTAAAGTATATGAATCGACAAACAAACCTGAAGATTATAGAAGTTGGGATACTTGACTTGAGTTTCTTTGTTGGAACTAGTCTGAGAAAATGCTAGATTCAAGATCTGTGATCCGATTCATACGCTACTAAAGAAGAATATAAAAATTTGTCATATGGAAAGCTTTCAACAACAATTACCTCCACATCCAGCTAATAGTTGCAGCTCCTTGGTAGAAGAAGTCTTCAATGGAAATTGAATCATGACATCTGCTAGATTTTAGATGTTCGAATGATTTCAACCCGTACTTGATAGTGTTACACGATTATTACGATATGGAGGTAAGGTTGTGAAGGTGAGGCGTTCCCATCGATTTGTAGGAGACAACTATGAGTTTCATGGAGTGAAGAAGGAGAAGATGAATCGATTTGGGAAAGTAGACTTTCCTGTCTTTGTATTTGATTTGTCTTTATTTCTATCTTTCTTTTTAGTGGATTTTTTTTTTGGTTTTGGGCCACTTTTGGGCCCAAAACATGTAAATACCCATTTTTTCTCTCTAATAAAAGACCAATCTGGTCTATTTTATTAATAAAAAAAAGGATACACCCATTAAAAACACAATCATTGATATATGTATTTTACTATAGTCTCTATTAATTGATGTTTAGTATAAATTCGTAAAAAATGATTTGCAGAATAATATTTAATACTAAGGGAAAAACATGAAGAAAAAACTTTCTAATCTTTTATAAAATACAAAAAAATACTACATTTTCCAACTACTTTAGTTCTATCCAAACCATTTTTAAAAAAAGTAAAATAAAATAGGATTCAAGTTCTTCTTCCTCTTCTCTCCATTGTTCTTCTCTTCTTCTTCTTCCTTAGAAAATCCGACCATCATCAAAGATTATCATTCTCTTCCTCCTCATCTTCGGCCATCACTCTTTCTTTCGGAATGGAAGGCCGTGTTCGACTTAAAATGGGTAAGTCATTTTTTTTGAAAGATTTTACAATTTTCGAACAACACACTCTTGATACTAAGTTTTTTTCTTAGGTTAATAAGAAAAAAATAGTTCTATAGATGTGAAAGTTGAATAATGGTGTAATGGTACCTATTGTTTATTATATTTGAAAGAAAATCAACAAATCCAAAAAATCCTAATTTTGAGGAATTGTATATGTGTTGTTGTTGTTCAGTGAAAAGTCATTTTTGTTGCTTTTGTTCTTCTTTTTGTGACCATTTTATTCATATGATTGTAGAAATATAGTCTTGTTCAGTTGTTCAACATATATTTTATTTCTTAAAAGATGTATCATATGTTGCAAAATATTAGTGATATGTTGGTACATATTCCAACATAGTTGTCATATGTTGGAACATGACACCTATGTGTTAGAGCAACTAAATGGTTGTCTGTAGTAACAAGTTACTCATGTGTTACAACAGAAGATTCATCTGTGTCAATTAAAGATTCATATGTGTCAATAGAAGGTAAATATATGGCAACAGAAGGTTCATCTATGGAAACAAAATGTTCATCTATGTCAACATAATACCCTTTTTATTTTATAATCAGATGTAAACTCTCAACCTTTTTTTATTTACCTTGTAGATAAAATGTCACAAGATGATTCATCTGTGGCAATAACTCAATCTTTTTCTGGTGTTGCTTCCTCTTCTAGCATCAAATGCTCTTCTTGTCGATGCGAAAAATGTGGCAACATGATTATTTTCTTAGTCGTGTTAAGGAACTCACAAATATTATTAAAGAAATGACATATAATGTTGATGTCCATACATCCAAGACGATTTTACCGCCTTTGAAGTGTAGGATGTTGAAAAAATCAATTTTCCGATCACTATCTATAATCAGTAAAAGAAAAAAAATTAATGACTACTGGTCCAATATCTTCCTCAACTGCAAAAGACAAGGAGAAAGTCATCAATTGTGATGTGAAGCAACAATATCCATTTGAATGTTTTTGCATTTCCGATGAGGGCCCAACTCAGCTAATGTCATCTTTCTCGCAATGGATAAATGAGGGCCTTTACAAGCATCATGCAAGAAAGCAAAGTCTTTCAACTATTATTAGTATTTCTTGATATCCACTAAATAATTATATTTAATGTTTACACAATTACATAAGAGAGAAGGATGATCACTACTTAGTTAATTGTCGGAAACTTGGATTCGATCAACTTGATTTTGTAGTTGTATTTCCAAAGAAGAAGGACTGGTTCTACGTAGTGTCCCAACCTAATAAATGTTGAACTGATGATGTATTATTATTCCTACTTCTTATATTTTGATTAACACCTACTCATACATACATACAAATAATTGATACATAAATAACTTATTGATGCATCTGTACAGCATGCAGATGTCATTTTGTACTATCTGCAATAGAAGTCGAAGCAATAGAGTCATTCAAAATATCGATATACCACTACTAATTATTTTTTCAAAACATACATCAACAATGACAATGTTGTTTCTGAATATGAGAGTAAAATTATTGATATTATCGAAGGGTTTAGAATACCCGCTAGACTGCCTTGGCACCTCACAGATGTGGTTTATGTCCCTATACATTATAATGGGTAATTTCATTGGGTCCTGGATGTCATTGTATTGAAGGAATGGTGCATAAAGGTGTATAATTCGATGTCCTCTTCTAGGACTAACAGAAAATTATCCACCGAGATTCAAAAGTTGTCTACAATGTTGCCAAAGTACCTTGAATCCAACAATTCTTTTGAGCAAAAAGACCGAACCAACTGATTAGTTGTTGAATCTTACCCGGGCAAGAACAAATCTCACTCATTCGAAGTCAAACATGTTGCTGGTATTGCCCAACAAGCAAGCAATGGTCTATATATATCACATTATTTTTTTTGTCTTACCACTATCGAAATGTGATGTTATTAGTTTATTATATTTTTTTAATTGATGATAAACCATGCAGAGACTGCAGACTTTTTGTTGTTGCATACACTGAGTTTTTGAGTGATGGACTACAAGTACCATCTTATGAAATTATTTCTCAATCCCTTCGCATGAGATATGCTTCATTACTATGGAATTATGGGATTTTAAAGGCCCAAAATGACTATGTTAGTAACAATGAAGACCCATAGAGGCCTAGACCTAAAAAAGCAAAGTTCATATCTCTAGATGAAAATGTTATGGTTACCACCATTGATTAGATTTCATTATGATGGTTATGTCTACCATTTTAAATTACCTTTTTGTTGGTAAGTTGTAAAAACAATTTGGTGAAGTGTTCATTTTTTCTAATATATTAATGATTATTATTATTATTATATTTATTTTATTGGAACAAATGTCAATTATGTAGGAAATGAGGAAATGTGGCATATGTGGCAACATATATAGCCTTTGTTGTAAAAATATTACACAATTATCTGCATGTGCCCCAACAGAAAGGTGATATGTGGCAACATATATAGCCTCTATTGTAAAAAAGAAATCACACAATTATCTGCATGTGCCCCGATAGAAAGGAGATATGTGACAACATATGTCACTTTGGATTGTCATATGTTGCAACATTATATTGTCAAAATTCAAAAACTTTTAAAAGGTTGAAAACAACTATCATTTTCTCTCTCTCCTCTAAAAAAAGTCATTTCATATTCCAAATTTAATTTACTTATTTACTTATTTTCATTTTGTATTTCTTTCTTTCCTCTCATCTCTCTTGGTTTTTCATTATTCTTCACCGATCTAGTTGTTATTGCGATATTTTCTACAACATAAGTGTAATCTATTGTAGTTTCTCTTTCTCTACAATAGTTCCAGCGCGTTATCGTTGCCCTCATTCCTAATTTATCGTCGATATCTTCTCAGATAAAATTTAATTAGGGTTTTGAAATTTTTGCTGGTATTAAATCAGGACATTTTTGGTGGTTAATCACTCATTTGTTTGTAGGCTGGTTGGTTTGGTTGGTTGTTATTCCTTTTTAAATATTATGTGCTTTCAAAAGGCTTCAATTTGTAGTTGGTTAGGATTTAGGGAGAGTTTTATGGTTTGTTGGTTGGTTCATGTGTGGTATTGAATCGTGTTTGGGATTTCTGAAGGGTGATGTGTTGTTATGTTTGGTTGTTGTTATTTTTGTTAAGAAATATTTAATTTTGTTGTTTCAGATAAAAATATAATTCCTCTTGTCAAAAGAAAAATTGTAGTAACAATTGAAACAACTGACACAAAGATCAAGAAGAAACCTAGGACTAAAACTGGTAGGAAGAAGAAGGGAAATTTCAGTTCCACTCTTCTAGAAGAGTTTACATCTGAAGCACTTTCTTCTTCTCAAGTAGAATCAGGAGTTTCTCAAGAAGATCTTGAAATTCTCAATAAAGTTGATGTAGAGGAAGAATGACAAGAAAAAAAATGAGGATGATGATGATAGAAAAAATAAAAATGAAGCTTATTATGTGGAAGAAAGAGGAGAAGAAAAAAATGAAGTTGAGGAGGAAGAAGGAAAAAAAAGAAAGTTGAGAAAGAAGAAGGGAAAAAAAGGAGTTGAGGAAGAAGAAGGAAAAAATAAAGTAGTTGAGGAAGAAGAAGAAAAAAAATGAAGTTGAGGATGATGTTGTCAAAACTGTCAATGCACACACTTTTTCTGTGCATTTCCAACCTAATGCTATTGATGATAGCATTATAAGGTCAACCATGCAATAATCTTTCGACTCCTTCAGGAACATACTCCAAAAGAATGATTTGGAAGATTTTTTAGAAATAGTTGTTTTGGGCAATAACTTGATTTGCCTTTGAATAATAATGCACGTTTTCAAATGAGCATCGTCAATGAACTTCTGAAAAGAAGGTTCATTTTTGAGAATTATTAAAACAAGGATGAGGTGTTTATTAATTATTGTGGGATGCCACTCTTCTTTGGCAAAAGAAAGTTTGTCATAGTTATAGGGTTTAAATGTCATTCTCCTTCTAAGCGAATCTCTATTTTCACAGCCAAAAAACAACCACAGAGATGAAAGAAAGGATAAGCACAAACAAGTAAGGAACAATCAACTGAGGAGCAGGACTTGGTGTCCCTTGTTGGCCCAAGCTTCAAAATCCCAAATTGATACCTTTGTTGAATGACAATGATATATCAAAGAAGCACAAGGAGTCATTGTGCTTACTTTGGTTTGTAAATAATGTACTTATGTCCAAAGATGTTATCAACAACATACCCCTTAATTGGGTGAAGTTATCCGAGGATATTGAGGCTTTCAACAACTATCATTTGGGTCATGACATGTACGAATTAACTGTCAAATACTTGTTGGCTCCTTTATTTTCAAAGACTAATAACTTATTTGGCTTTCCATGTTAAACATAAATGTTCTTAATATTTTTAATATTTTAATGAATAATTCAACATTTGATTTGTGACATGTTTTCCTTTTTTTAATAGGCTTGGGCTTTTGAAGTCATTTCTCAATTGAGACACCAAGTAACTGTAAAAGAAGAGGTTTCATCTTCAAGGATGTTGAGATGGTTGATAGCAAAAAATGTCAAAAATCCTCAAGATCTTTTTAACCCTCCTGATGATGCAGTAAGTTATTATATTACAAATTACAAAATATGTCATTTGTGTCAAATGTTGCTACAGATGAGACATATGTTGCTACAGATGAGACATATGTTGCTACAGATGAGTCATCTGTTACTACATATGCCCCATATGTTGTAACATATCACCCATCTATAGCAACATGTTACCCATATGTAACAACATGTGACTTAAATGTTGCTATAGATGAGTTATCTGTTGCTACAGATTATGCATTTATTGCAACATGTGACCCCAATGTTGCTGACCCATGTGTAGCTACATATGAGTCAAATGTTGTTACATATGAGACATATGTCCACTACAACAAAAATGGCTTATGTCCACACTAATTCTAGACAACGCTTTAAAAGTGTTGCCAAAAGTAACTAAGGGCGCACTTTTAATGCGTGACCTTTATATCGAGCTTTTGGCCACAGAAACTTTGGCAACACTTCTAATGTGTGCTCTTTGAAATTATAGGCTACACATAATAAGCGTTGCCAAATCTTAAAACAATTGACAACGCTTATTTATATATATAGCCACACTTTAAAACTATGCTATATTTATAATTATAAAAACAACACTTAATAAGTGTGACCTATTAATTCTCATAAAATATTAGCTAAAATAACGAGTTTCCTCCTTATTTTTTTGAAATTATTTTTCCCCAATTTCAAAAAAATAAGAGTACTATCAGATATAGTATTAATTTTGTCTAAAATAATAAGTTCCACCATATTTTCTATTTCCCCCCAATTTCTAAAAGCCAAGAACCCTAAATTTCATTCTCATACGTTTCTTCTCCATCACCTTAGCCAAGCTCTTATTCTCAGTTCTCCTTTTTATGTGTTTATGCAGTTTATGACTTGAAAATTTCATCCATGCTACCTTTTGTCTCCTAGTTTGGTGGAAAAAGTGTTGGGACTTTTGATGTTTTTGGGAAATGGAGATAAAACATGGTTTCTTCTCAGCCTTTGAGGAAGATATGGTGTGTGGGTTATCGTAGAGGAGGTCAGGAACGAAGAGTCCGTCGAGAAATGGGTCACCCATCACTAGTTTGCTTCAGAGGAAGAAGATGTGGCTTCGTTAGTTCTGGTTTAGGTAGGGTTTCGATGTTTCTCACAAATTTGGGCGATTTCTGAAAAA